>VNJU01001973.1:0-13982 GCA_008042675.1 Drosophila seguyi
TTAACTTCATTGGTTTCCATATGTTGGTCCCACGAGTAGTGAGGAAGGGAATATCCCCCGGGGCAGAGCCTCATACCCCGGATCGGGCGCTTGTACGACCGGAGGTGCCAGGTATCCGGAAGCCACCGTTAAAAGACACACTAACGTAGTGCCATTCATCACAGGGGCACGGTACGGTGACACCGGTGATTACGGGTTTTATTCGAGTTGTCCTCTCTAGATCCGCCATATTTAGTCTAGAGCAGGGGCACCTCGAGCAGGATGTGGTTCTTCACCACGTATGGTCGGTCTTTGGTAGTCGGCATGTGACTGCCAACTCCCACTGGCTGAGTCAGATCGGCGCGGCGACAGGCACGCACGCTTCTTTGACAAAGCCTTAGCCCCCTGCATGGGCAAATACAGTGTAACCTGAATTTCACAATTTATTTCTTCTTTTCTGTGCCTTTTCTTCGTGTTAAATTTCCCTTTCAGCTTTGAGTTTAGGTTACATACGCACTTCTTATCTTCCCGGCAACATTAAATTTTTATGGTTAGTTTTGACTTTCTTAAGTATAGGTGACCCACGTGATCTCGCAGAAACATCGCGTTTTTAGTTTATGTTCATGCCTTGAGGAAAAGACATTTTTTTTTGGGTACGTATATATTTTCTGATGCTTTTAGTTCTATATGCGGAATTCGTCCGCCCGATTTTCTTTGTGTATAATCACGTAAAGTTCTCCCGCTTCGTAAATATAGTCCTTTTTTTATATATATTTTATTTTTTTTCCTGGCGTCCCTCGATATCTCTGCCTCTTCTTAAAAAATTGTTGCTGTCATGTGGCTGAACAAAAAGACAGCGAATACGCGTATTGGGCTAGACTCTTGGCGTTCGCCATTAGTGGCCGAAAGAGGAAAAGAAATATTTGGGACCCCTCTCGGGGCTCAAAATCATGCGGCCGGCTCTGCCTGGCCCTGGACAAAGATCATAATTGTGACGTTTTTAAAGAAAATAACCCTTCCACAACTCATGGGTTTTATTTTTTTTAGTTTTCCAGATTTTTCCCATTAATTTGTCATTAATAAAACAAGTATTCTTTAAATCTTATTCTATTTTCAAATAATTAATTTCACTCTTATTTCCTTGTTCCTCCTGGGTTTAGTATTTTCATGATGGACTTGAGGTTATTTTTCGTGCACACTTCTAATTTCCCTGCACCGTTGTGTTACGGAACTGCTTGGTTTGGGCAATGCCGGGCTAGCTCAGGTGGACCAGGGCGGGATTTCGACCCGATGCCCGTAGTTCGCACAATAAAAAATACTGATATAAGTCGGACGTCTCACTCTACAAACTCACATCACTACAAAAAAAATGTAAACAAACAACAACAAAAATTAACGCGAATTTGACGACACCTTTTTTTGGGCGGAACTTGTGGCATAGATGACTTCGCCACGACGCACCCACCCAACCTTGTGATGCCACCTGAGGATCTTGGGGCATCACCCATCTCCGGCGGACCGGAGCCTGTGTTGTGGCGACTTATTATCGATATATCGAGACACCGCATATAGGCTCAGGGATGCCACCATTTCCGAAGAGAGCCGAATAAAGGTTTTTGACCCGGAATGGTTTAGAACCGGAACAACGGGTCTAACGATAGAAAGATAGAGATAGGGAGAAAAAAAAAGAAAGAGAGAAGGTGGCGCGATAGAGCAGTTAAATTGAAAGGGCTACGCGGGCGAAAGCGAGTGCGCTGTGACATTCTGAATTTTAAAAAATATCGCGTGTGACAGCATATAGTGAAAAGTTTTATCAGAGAAAACGGAAAACGCCCCAGGAGCAAAGAAGGAAAAAAAAGAATACTGAGGACGGGAAGCCAGATCGGGATAACCCAAAGGTGAGTGGTCGTGGTCCGGAGGTGAAGCCCTAACTCAATGGCTTACATTTCCAGGCTCGACCAAACCCGGTCCTCGCAGGACGAAATTGGCCAGGTCACGAAATTGGCCTGGCCCGAATTTTTCTCGGTGTCCAACATTTTTTTCGGGATTTTTCTCTGCCGGATTTGGCCTGAATTTGCTTTGTGTCCAACTATATTCGCCCTAACCCCAACGGGGACGACACAGGCCTTTATTATACATCCATATATGCCCATAACATTCCGCCACTGCCCTCTTAAAACAAGACTGGCCATAAGTGAAAACCGACACGCCTTCCGAGTGGCGGCACCGGGAGCCATCAGGCTTCAGACAATTTTTTTGTAGTTTTAAGTTAAATTATTTTTTTTTAACATACTTATGCTTAATTTTTCTCCGGATATTTATTCCAATTATTTATTTATTATTATTTATTTTATTTCCGTTTATTTATGCAATTTTTATTTATTTATTTATTTATATTTTTTATTTGTTATATATTTATTTTATAATTTTTGTCCATTTCGTGCAGTGTAGATTTTTTGTTGGTGAATTTTTTGTGGTTTTTATTTATTTATTTATTATACCCGAAATCCCCCGCAACCCCCCTTAAGAGCTCCTACGGGTAGGTTAAGAAAAATTGAAAATATTCAAAGGGATGTATTTATTTAATTAATGAAAATTTTGAGTATTTCGCTCAGGGCCCAAAAATAAACTAATACTAAACACAATATTATTATAACACCTGCACAAGAACATATAAAATAAACCGAAATGTTAATAAAAAATCTAAGTTAAAAAAGAAAAAAATAAATATGGAGTAAACATTTTGTTTTGGGAGAAGGGAGATCAACTGGGGAGATGGGTAGGTAAGGGTGTGTGTTTCAGGAGATAGGGGCAGCTGCAGGGAAATGGGCATGCAAGCAGACTGCACGGTAGGGAGGGATGAGCATGTGGCCTCCAGTACAGCAGGAGGAGGCATTGTGTTTATGTTTTTTTTTGTGTGTGAGTGTAAAAGGTTGGTTTTTTTTTGTGAGTTTAAATGTAAGCCGCGCAGCGTAGGGTGTTGTAAAACGTCGAGTTTCGATGTTTATTGTTTTGGTGTGATGGGCAGGGTTAGCCGGAGCCAGCCCAAAGAGCACGCAGGTCCTTCAAGGGACATAACACCTGTTCCAGGCGGTCTGGCGATCGTGCTATCTCCCCCAGGTAAAGGCTTCTATTCACTTCTCATCTTTGTATTTTTAATACTTTATAAATTTTCAGCTGGTCTTACGTCTAACATTGTTGGAATAATCTATTCACTTCCCCTACCTGATCTCGCGAGACCATCACCCTAGCCCGGGATGCACTCGCGTCAATGCTGTGGCTTTATATTGAAGAGGAGAAGCGGCGCTCAGCTAAGTGATGTGGCCGCAACTTGGCCTCATTTGATTTCCCAATATCCTACCCGCAATCCCTACTGGAGGTCCAAAAGAAATAGAAGGCGGGTTTGTTTCATTTAAATTATTTACTCCGGCTACTACTAACCCGATTTCCTGTTTTCAGCACTTGTGTTGCTTAGGGGACGCGGAGGACAAGGTACGGAGAAAATACAACACTCAAATGGCTTATTATCTATAAACAATAACTTATTTCTTATTTCGCAGATCGGAGAAACGGCGGCTCCCTCTGGCGGCTCCCTCTGGCTCCCTCTGGCTCCAAATAAAAGCGCTGCTCCAGGCTGCGTGTGATCTGACTGGGCAACTGGGCCGTTGCAGCGGAAAACAAAAATAAATGGCCATCGTAGGTTGTCGAAGGTGCCCCAAAATGTTGTTACGGCCTGCTTTTTGTTGTACGGGCAAGGCCGGCTAGCCAGTCACCATCAGGGAGGATTTTTCCCCTGTGCCCACAGGTCGCACTATATATTCCAATCAACAATTAAATCCACAAACACAACAAAAATCAACAAGACCTACAAGTGAAAGTCTTACTCAAGACTCAACGACGCAGATTCGGGTCTTTGCTGGAAATAACCCCGACGCAAGGCCGGCTAGCCAGTCACCATCAGGAAGGATTTTTCCCCTGTGCCCACAGGTCTCACCATACATTCCAATCGACATGGAATCCACAAACCAAACATCAATAAAACTACAACTGATCGACTAACACAAGACTCAACGACGAAAGATTCGGGTCTTAGCTGGAAACGACCCCTCGACCCACCCTCCCTACCTGAGATCCGTCCTGGCATGTCCGTTGGCTTCTCCCAGGCTCATCCGAGGATCAGGGGCTGAGATGGGTCTGTGATATTTACTCAATAAAGGTCCATACCCCTACACAGGATCGGCCTGGCCTTCTCGCGGATATTGTGTAGTTAAGCTTTCGGTCTTACAATTTCTTGGACTCGGCGCGATTCAATTTTACATTTGTTAATTTTCTTTGTATTAAAATTTAAATGATCATTGTGTTATGTTCAGTGCCTTCTCGTTTTAATAAATATTCATGTTATTCGTAATTTCTATCGTCTTTCAAAAAATATGTGTGTGTACTTATGGCATATTAATAGCCACCAAAATAAATAAATAAATAAATAATTACACACAGACGAATAGATCACATAAATTAACAAATAAGCACATACCATCCACACTTCCCCTTTTCTTGGGTGTGGACGGTAGGGGGCGCTCTTGCTGAGTTCTCCTTTCCCCTCTTCCTTGTAGGACTGCCAACCTCGCCTACTGGGTCTAATTTCCCCTTCGGCTCTGCTAACCCACTTTCGGTGCTCATTCCGGACGATATTTGTTTCGCCCGCGGCTATCGATCACCGTCAGAATGCAACAATGTATCTGTCGGTTCACGGCAGCGCTTTTGCGGCTTTGACTCCTGGCCTTGGCCCGGGAATGGCTACTTGCTGCCGGAGACTCGTCTCGGGTGGCGGCGTATCGGTGTTCTCTTTCGAGATCTAGGGGGGCGCCACCGTTCCTTTTTTCCCGGTTCGCTTTTGCCCCTCACCTCTAACCCTATCGCTCCTACCCTATCGATGTATCGGTGTCTCCCTTAGCCCATTCCGACTGGAAATGCAACCGTTGCATTGTAAGGGTTAGTTCTCATTCAAAAATTTTTACTATTGTCGGTCTGACCATACTCTAAGGTGACACCGCATCGAGGCTCGTCAAGATTTAATTAAAATACACGCGGCCGTTTTGACTTTTCGGTCTTAATTATTCTCCGATCGATCATGTGACGACTTTTTTGTGGTGAATTTTTTTATTTTTTTATTGTTTATTGTATTCAAGTTTATTTACGATATAACTTAAACCTTATGTTACAGGCATTTACATTAATAACACTTAGGAAGTGATAGTACGATAGGGCGGTAGACTAAGGACTAAGAGTTACGCGCCGTGCGGCGTCCGCCTTCCGCCTTCTCTCCAGGGATCTGAGCGTCTTTAAGACGTGCGCGGCATAAGTGGCTGCCGCATCCCACAATCTCTGATCCCTCAGAATCATCGTCACCAGGGAATCCGTGCTGATCGTACACCCTGCTACTGCCTTCAGTTCCCGCCTTTAGAAACTGAACCTGCGGCACTCGAAGGAGGCGTGGTGCGCGTCTTCCACGATGCCCGAGCCACAATTCGGGCACCAATCCTCCGTTTCGTGGCCGAAGTGCTTAAGATAGCTGCGGAAACAACCATGTCTGCTTAGCGCCTGGGTGAGGTAAAAGTCCACCTGCCCGTGTGACCTTTCCACCCATTGTTTAAGTCCTCGGATGGTGTGCGTCATCGGCCCTTTGAAGGAGTCCCATCTGGTCTGCCAGCTCTCCAGGCTTATCCTCCCTGTGTTAGTCTTAAACTCGGCAATGGACCGTTGCGGTGGCACTCTGGCCTGCGAGGCTGAGAATATCTCACTCCTTTGCCATACAAGCTCGGTTAGCGGAACTAGCCCGGTGATGGCCAGCGCCGCATCTTCCGAACGACGCATGGTCCGGAACGAGCATGGTTTCGCGCAGCCTAGTCACGCCTCCGCGGCTTGGATGGCCGCGTTGGCGCAAGGCTATACCGTCGCGAGCTCCTTCGCAACAACCACTATGGCGACATCATCGGCAAAGCTTGGGCTTATTCTAGCTAGTATTGGCAGTACTCCGTCGTACATGGCATTCCACAGCAGGGGTTCAAAAACGGTGCTCTGTGGGACTACGGGTGAGACTTTGTATGCTCTAGAACCCAGCCTCGTGTCCTCGTGCCTCGTGCTGAAGAAGCTTTGAGCTATCCTCAGCAGTAAATGTGCAGAAACATCGATATATGGGCACATCGATGTTTTTCGATATTTTTTTTATAAAACATCGATGTTTTCCCGATGTATCGTCGACACATCAACGATGTTTCTAAAAAAAATTAACATTTATTTTTATATGTATCTAAAAAATATACCATAAAATATATTTTAAAAATAAAAAATAAAAAATGTTTTCAGAAATTAACAAAGAAAAACAGAAACTCATGGGACTCATAATTTTTATTAATAAACATCAACATGTCGACCACGTCTGACTTAAGGCGGGTACGTCGATCGGAAATAATCTGTCCGGCTTTGCTGAACGCTCGCTCAGATTCGCATGATGTTGACGGCACACACAAATATTTTTTAACCACTTCCTTATATGGTTCCATATTCTTTGAACAATTATGAAATTAAAATATAATTATTTCGACATAAATATATAAATATATACATACATATGTGGTGTTACACTAATGTGGAATGGCACTTTGAAGATTGTCTTCCAATGCGTGACATGGTTAATCATAACTGTTAGTCATCTGAAAACCTTGTTTTTTGAACCTTGGATCTATCATTGTGGCAATCCCTTTAAAACGAACACCCCAAAGTTTGAAAAGTGATGGTACCAAACATCAATAGTAAAAAAACATCGATGTTTTTACAATTTTCCAAAACATTGATATATCGATGTTCCCATCGATGTTTTCTGTACCTCTACTCAGCAGGTATCCCGGGTTGTTGAAGTTCGTAAGGGACTCCAGCGGACGGCCCCAGTCTGCCGAGTTTAAGGCATTCTTAATGTCCAGGGTGACCACCAGGCAATAGGAATAAGTTCCTCTTTTCCACATTGCACCAGCGATATCTTTTTCTGCCACCTTGACGACCTTCGTGATGGCGTCCAGCGTGGACTTACCCTTCGTAAAGCCATATTGCTCCGGGAAAAAGCCACCAACTGCTTCAATAGCTCGGCTCAACCTAGTCGAGATCACCCTCTCAAAGACCTTCCCAATCGTGTCCTGCAGACAGATTGGACGATAGGAGGATGCCTCTCCTGGTGGCTTGCCAGGGTTTGGCAGTAGTAGCAGCCGTTGCCTTTTCCACCTATCGGGAACATACCCTTCAGGAGGCACTTGTCAAACAAGCAAACAAGCTACTTCTGACGCCGGTAGCGCCAGGGTCAGTTTTGAATCCCTGTTTGGGATCGCGTCTGGTCCCGGTGCATTTTTGGGGCTTAGCTTTCGGCCGGCCCGGAGAATATCCGCTTCCGTGACCCACAATATGTCGCCTATCTCCGTACTGGCGAAGTTGAGAACCTGCTCGGGAACAGGGCGCTGATTATGCCTTCTTGTCCTGCCGGGTCAGAAGAGGCTTTGCCGCCCGCCTCTTAACCTCCAATTTATAGGCAACTCCCCACGGGTTAACATCGGCGGCATCACACAACTTGAAGAAGCATTCCCGCTTGCTGTTCCTGATGGCAGACTTCAGCTCTTTCTTTGCCGCCTTAAAGGGGTCGGCGCATGCTGAAAGGCGCGGGGTGCCTTTGGCTCTCTGCGGCTGCCTTCCGTTGCGGAGGCAATTGCGGCGTTGGCCGGCGATCTCCTCGCTCCAGCAGAACACCGATGAGTGGTGCTGACGGAACGTCCTTATTGGTAGCATGCTCGGGTTGCACGCGCCTTCCACTGCTACCGCCCCGTTAGCCTCGTCTGCCTCGTCCGCGTAAATTCCTCAAGGGCATGTGCACACGCTTGCGGTGTCCTGTCCGAATGCCTTCCTGGGCAAGGGCATGGTGCATCTTGATTGGCCTGCGGCTCCTATCGTGCATTCAATGGCCTCGTGATCGCTGGCGGTGTAGGCATCGTTAATCCCCGAACTTACGTGGCGGGCCAGCGCGATGCTTGCAAAAGTGAGGTCGATGCTTGAACCCACTCCCGCCCTCCTAAAGGTTCCCGGGAGCCGTCATTCAGGTGGACAACGTACAGAGCTCGGCGTTTGGTGTTGGTCCGGGTGGACCACCATGCCATGGTCCAGGCATTAAAGTCGCCACCGACCACCACGCAGCTCTTTTCTCGTAGGTCGCTCCTCAGCTCACCTAGGATCCGGCAGAATGACTCCAGCGAGAGACTGGTTGCCAGATAGGAACTTTACACCCAGGAGCCGCCAACATACGCTCGGACAAAGCCCGCGGCCGATATGAGGTCCCGCACCTCAAGCGTCTCCAGTCCGCAGAGTCGCATTTGATGCAGTAACCACTCCTGTCCACACGGCTCTTGCAGTGGATCGCAATGTGCAAAAGTTCCAGGCATCTGTAGCACATTGGTGGACCTAGCCTCTTCCGGATCCTGCATATGGTTCATCCGATCCGAACTTCTCCACGGTGAAGGACAATGTGCCCTAGTTCCAAACATCTGTAGCACCTTGATGGACCTAGCCTCTTCCAGATCCTGCATATGGTATATCCAATCCTACGGCGCATACTCCGAACCTTCAGGCGGTCCGCCTCGAAATTGAACTGGCCCGTGATGGCGGTGCAGACTTCCTGCTTCGTCGGAATGGAGTCGATGTTACGCATCTCCAAGACAAGCACCTTTGGGTCTTCCGTCGCGGTACGCATTGACGACGCATCCTCAGCGCTCTCGGCGCTGCCTTTAGCCACTTCGAGAAGCTTTTTGCCGTTAGTGGTACGGCGAGCCTTGGAGGCGCAGCACCCCAGGTCCGGCAGTTGTTTGTCATCCCTCCTCGTCACCATGGCTAGCACCTCATTGTAAGATTTACCATGCGCCTGCACTATGACGGCGTCGGGACGTGTGCGACTTGCTGCCCTTTTGGCCTTTTAGCGACCACTTCATAGTCGCTTTCGGAATTCCTGGCGGTCGTTAGAGGCGCCGCGTCCTCTCTGGCTGATATCTGGGGTTAAAACGAGGCTTCTTGGGCCCTTTTGCTCTTTCTGCTCCGGTACGCGAGAAGGTGGAGCCCCCGATGCAGATGATCCCGGCACAGGTTGCTACCTATGCCTTCGCCATGACCGACTCAAAGTCATAGTCTCCAGCAGTAAGATGTAAGTCAAGACGCCGCGACTCACTGTTACTGCACACCTGAAACTTTGTTTTGCCTATATTTACTGCAAGACGAACTCTAGCCGATTCTCTTTCAATAGTTCCAAAAGCCGAAGTTACCTCACGCTCTGTACGACCAATGATATCAATATCATCAGCGTATTGTGCCCACCCGATACAATTCAGCTTTCGTTCCGGCTCTCTCTATCAGTAGATTGAAGAGAACACAAGATAGCGAGTCGCCTTGTCTGAGACCTCGCCTGGTACTGAAGGTTTCGAATTGGTAATTTCCCACCATGACAGAGCTGATGGTGTTGCTCAATATAATACTTTAGTACGCCGTACTAGGCTTGCAGGAATACCAAGCTCAGACATGGTTGCGTATAGGCACCCTCGACGTGGACTATTAAATACAACTTTAAAATTGACAAACAGGTGGTAGGTGTCGATTTGGTTTTCATACGCTTTCTCCAGGATCTGACGTAATGTAAAGATCTGGTTGCTTAAGTTGCTTTAGCACTACAAAAAAGGAGACATTAAACTTGTCAAACCACAACGGTCGCCGCACATGTTGTGCGCAAATGTAATTGTAGGAAAACCCTACAATTTTACAATTTGTTGTAATCTAAGTGAGTTTAATCGTTCTTTGGTTTTATTTTATAAACACGAATTGACCAGTAACAATCGAATGTATGAAGCCTTGAAGAGCCAAAGCTAACCAGAGTTTAGCTATAAAAGTGACAATAGGGTGCTTAATACATAACAAATATTCAGCTAGTATAAATACATATAGGAAAATTTATCATAAAATATAGGTCAGCATCATGTTGAGCAGCTGGGGAAGGAGATAAGATTCCGCACAAAACCGTTGATTGTATTATTTCTCCCTCTTGGGTTTACTACAAAAGAAGTAAATTCATGTTCATTAAAAATAAACATATTTAATTTTTAAGGGTATTATATTATAAAAAAAATACATGTTGATAAGTGTTTTGAGCGCAGTCACTAAATAAATTAAAACCACATATTTATTACTTTCTAGCCATAGCGATTCCTAGCCCCAATATTCCGCCGAGTACAAGAGCGGCTCCTCCAGCAACTGCCATTCCCTTGGCAATTTCCTTATCACTTTGTTTTTTTATGTATTCCTGAATTGCAAATATAATAATAAACATGTTATACATTTTTTACATTGTGTAATTCACCTCCAAAGAGCGCACTTGATCGTTCGATTCGATATCCAGAAAAGCCCTGCAGTATTTTAAGCCCGATGAGTACTCCTTAATACGAGCATTTCCAAATGCTAAATAATAAATATAGTCACGTCTACCATCTGGATGTGTGCGAGCCAACTCCTCCAATATCATAATTCCCTGGAGAATATAAAATTGTTTAACCTTGGATAGTTTATTATTAGTTTCGTTTAAAAATAATATATCACCTTTTTAATATCATTTGTATAGCGACTACGAACCAGGCAGAAGGCATATCTAAAACATATAATTTGAAGATTTTTGTATATAATATAAATAAAATTACTTACTCAAACTTTGTCTCGGTAGTAACTTCTCCATCCAACTCTAGCTCGTGATGATATTTTTTTTCAAACTTCTGTAATGAGCAAATTTTATAGAGCTCTATTTAAACTTAGCTTTTCAACTCTAAACCTCTAAATCTTCCTGTGGTACCACGTCGTTTAACAACTCTTCCATCCTTTATATCGTCTTTTCCTTATCTATCAATTTTGTATAGATTAATAGAGCCACTCTGACTGTAGAACAATATAAATTATAAATGTCCGTCAAATAGGCGTCGGTGAGTTGATGTCGAAACAGAACGGTGGGAAAATGGAACATAGAGGAGAATTTTATCAGGGGTGCCATGGAAATCACTGGTGATTTCATTTCCACAAAAAGGCATTTCCGCTAAACCAATTCCTAGGTGCCATACAACATCGAAAATGTCTTGCGTTTAAGTTTTTATGTCCGTCAAATTAGCGTCGGTGAGTTAGCGTCGATATGGAACGGTGGGAAAATTGAACACGTGGGAGGATTTTATTTTTTATTTATTTCGTAAATAAGCAACTAAATCGAACAAAATAAAGTTGATATATGCAAAGAAAATAATTTGCTATTGTTTTCTACTTTGGGAGCATTTGACCATTGGATCTATTAAAAAATTGTCATTTGAAAAATAGTGTTTTTAAAATTTTCATAATATCTCGGCTCACAGAGATTGTGCAGCATTACGAGATATGCCAGGACGAAGGATATTCATTCTAGTTTTACTCTGCAAAGTTTCACTTCATTTGAACCATAATTTTTTGAGAAAATCGCATAACAGTCAACCAACCTCGGGGTCGGCTCCATACAAAATAGGGCAGTAAAAATTGTAACTCTAATAACTCCAGTTTAAGAGATTGTGCCAATATGCACGGTATACTGGAATACTAAGGGAAGCTTAGGGAATATTTGGTGCAAATTTCATAAGATTTGAACCGTAAATTTTTGAGAAAAATGCATTACAGTGGGAAGTGTATTTGGACTGATAACAGTGGCGCGAAGTATGAAAGTGGAAGCTGTGAACCAGCTGAGAACCGGCTGAGAACCAGTTGCTGAACCAGACAACGGAACCATTTCGACGCTAACTTTTAAAAAATTCCTACAGCTTTCAACGAGATTGTGCCAATATGCACGGTATCTCAAACGAAAGAGGACATTTTTCTCTAATTTTCAGCAAAGTTTCATTGAAATTAAACCGTAAAATTTCGAGAAATTCAAGTGTTTCTCTTTTCCGACCCCATTAATAAACACTGGCACAATATCGATATTAAGGGCACATGGCGTGCCCCATATGATATTTTCGACGCTAAAATGCATACCCCGCCAGGAAATAATTCTTATTGACAATTAAATCAATTGTTCAAATATGTATGCCCAATGAACGACGTCGTCACTCCAAGCATTTTGGTAGGTCTACCATCAAAATGCGTCCAGTCGTTATGGAGAAATAGGCGATTTCTCACTTTTTCGATTATTATTTAGGTAGAAGTGGTCGTATTTTTTTGGCTTGTATAAACTTGAATTGTTTGGTAAACCAAAGCGAAAAATGTAAAGGATTTATGCTAAAAATATGCAAATGTTAAGGCCATTAATTGTTCAGAAAATTAATTTTAAAATGCAAAGTTGTTTATGTATTCTGAGGCCCTTAACGATATGTCGTATTTTTCGATGGTCCGGTAACATCGAATAATCGGAAGTCCCGCAATTCTCTGAATTGCGGTACATCTGCATTGTTGAACAAGAAAAGAGAAGAAGAGGAACGAGATAAATATTTAAGGAAATTGCAATAAAACAATAAGTAAGTAGAATACATTATTAACGGTTTACGGTTTATATATGTGATACCTGATATTTCTATCATTTTAGCGCTAAGGAGTTGTTTTATATGCGAATTTTATAAACTCACGCTTAACCAACCTACGTACAGTGTGTAAGTACTAAATAAAATACATATTAAATGTTTATTGATGTTCCATTGTTTCAGTGCACAATTTATTTCCAATTGGAAAAAATCTCCAAGCTATGTGTAAGTTCAATATCATTCCCATGTTTACATTTTAATTGTAACTTTCTTTTATTTTTAGCGAATCAAGAAGTGGTTTTTACTCTCGTGGAAGAAGAATGTATCTGAGACACATAGGATTAATAGGTAAGTGTCTGTATAGTTTTGTTTGACCATGAGATATAGATCCTAATTTTAGTCAGAAGCCGAGTCGTTCTAGCCATGTGCGTCTGTCCGTCCGTCCGTCCGTTTCTGCGCAAACTAGTCCCTCAGTTTAGAAGCTATCTGAATGAAACTTTGCACATAGGCTTCTATCTGCTCTCACTACTATATAAGTCGGAACCGGCCGGATCGGACGTCTATATCATATAGCTGCCATAGAACGATCGGTAAAATTTAATGAAAGAAATTATAACTTAGCCAATTTTTCAGATATTTGCATAAAAATTTAGATCTGAGCATTTGGTATTATTTAAGAATTTCGGTTTTAATTTCATCAAAATCGGACAACTATATCATATAGCTGCGATAGGACCGATCGGAAAATTTAGAGAAAAAACATAAAACTATGCCAATTTTCCACATATTTTCATAAAATTTGAGATATGGCCATTCTTCTGTATTATTATAGAATTTCGGTTTTAATTTTATCGAAATCGAACCACTTGATCATATAGCATAGGAATATATATATATAAATTTTTCTTCTTATTCTACTTACTGCAAGGGTATTTAAACTTCATAAGTGATCCTCTTGCTCTCGCGGCTGACCTAGCGGTCCCCGAATAAGGGTTCTCTTACTCTTGCGGCTGACCTAGCGATCCCCAAGTGATTCTCTTACTCTTGCGGCTGACCTAGCGGTCCCCAAGTGATTCTCTTGCTCTTGCGGCTGACCTAGTGGTCCCCGAATAAGGGTTCTCTTACTCTTGCGGCTGACCTAGCGATCCCCAAGTGATTCTCTTACTCTTGCGGCTGACCTAGCGGTCCCCGAATAAGGGTTCTCTTACTCTTGCGGCTGACCTAGTGGTCATAAGTGATCCACTTGCTCTCACGGCTGACCTAGCGGTCCCCGAATTAGGGTTCTCTTGCTCTTGCGGCTGACCTAGCGATTCCCAAGTGATCCTCTTACTCTTGCGGCTGACCTAGCGGTCCCCAAGTGATTCTCTTGCTCTTGCGGCTGACCTAGCGGTCCCCAAGTGATTCTCTTGGTCA
>VNJU01001977.1:0-19035 GCA_008042675.1 Drosophila seguyi
GATTCCACCAGGTAATTAGACACGGCTCTAAAGTGTTCTTCCGACTTCGTTTGGATTTTGGTCTCGTGTATGTTCCCTTTTATAAGCGGAACAACATGAAAATTTGCGTCCCCGACCAGCGCAACAATTTTGTTGACCAGGGCGTTTGAGCTTTTTTCCCTTACGTATATAGGTGGGGGCTTTGGTTTCTTTTGGGTCACCTGCTCCAATTCTGCTCGGTTGTCCTCCTCCTCAGCTAAGATGGCGAATCGGTTATCATTGGAACTTCTAGTTTGTTCATTGCTTGTGTTGGTACGGTTGATTTTTGGTTTATTACCAACTGTGTTTAGTGGACTCAGCTTAGGCTTAATCTGGATGTAGCGATCCATACCGGTCTGTACAGCTGGAACCGCCTGTTGCTTATCGGAGCTTACGGTTTTTGTTGTCATTGTATTTTGCACTGCGGCCGTTGGCACCGAATTCGCAATATTGGTAGTCTGTTTAGTTGTTGGTAGTGATTTTGCTGCGACTGCAAAAATTGTAGCCGGCGGTGGTGGGGTTTGGCATTGATAGCTCCATGATGTGGGAGTTGGGGTAAGCAAAGTGGGTGAGCAAGAGCTCGCTCTCTTGCTGTCTACCGTCAGTAGAGCCGGGTTGCTCTTTGTTGACTTTTTTTCTTCGATGATACCGCGTGTTGAGAAGTAAGAGTAACAGGCGTTTCTTGGTTTACGGAGCTTCAACGCTTATTCTTATTATTCTAATTACTACCTTCCACATCACGCGGTGCTCAAGCCCGAGAGCACCACTACCAAAGTTCAAGTCGTTTTCAATGCGTCCAGCCGGTCCGCGAACAGAACCAGCCTGAATAACTTTCTTCACGCATGCCCCGTCCTCCAGTCAAATTTAACAATCCAGATACTCAAGTGGCGTTACTTCCGGTAAGTTTTTAGCGCTGACATTGAAATTATGTATCGGCAAATTTGTGTTGATCCCAGCCATACTCCGTTCCAACGCATCCTGTTTCGAAACTAGGAGGGATAAGTCCGAGATTGCAAGCTCAAAACTGTACTTCGGAGTCAACTGCGCTCCTTTCCTGGCAATCCGAGTTCTGCAACAGCTCGCGGACGAGGAAGAGATTAAGTATTCACAGGCGAGTAACTCCAAAGGGGAGGCTCAGCTGGCAATTCGAGAGTTAGACAGAACCTTAACTTCAGCGGGGTTCCCTTTAAGGAAAGGGACATCCAAGGCAAGGCAATTTTGCAAATTATCCAGAGTGACAATTTCCTTCGTACTGACTTCCTTAAGATTGATGCAAAGAGCATTGCGGTGGACGGCGACTTCGGACGATTTCTTCTTTGTTTCGCCTGATCTGACTTCCGATCATCGTTCACAAAGCGTCTGGTCCTATCCCAAAATGCGAAACTATTCGATCCGACGGGCTGGCTCGCCCCGTTTATTGTCCGATTAAAAATGTTTCTTCAAGACATTTGGCTACAGGGTGGGATGACGCTCTTCCTTAAGAATTGTCTCAGAAATGGAAAGATTTCCTTTAAAGCTATTCCGCGCTCGATCGAATCTGCATTCCTTGTTGGGTCGCTTTCCGACCAGAACTGAAGGTCGAGCACCACGGGTTTTATGACGCTTCCCAGAAAGCGTATGGCGCTAAAATTTATGTCCGAGTGGAGGTGAGGACCACAATCATGGTGAACCTGCTCACGGCAAAGACGAGAGTGGCTCCAGTCAAATCGGTGTCGCTAGAGGACCTTTCAGAAGATATTCTCGAGCGGTTCTCTGAGCTCGACAAGGCATTACGAGTCCTGGTGCATATGCATAGCGGCCCCGAGTGAGGAGCGGCTATGCATAGATCACCGTAGCTGAACGGCTCCATATTTCCACGACTCAACGCAGATACTTCGTGCTCGAGTATGCCTATTTTTGCCAAAAGCAGTTAGTTCCAGCATCCAGTTCCTTTCCAAATATGAATCCATTTCTGGATCCTCACGGCCTCATAAGAGCGTGTGGTCGGGTGAAGGCCTCCCAGGGCCTCCAATATGATGAACGGCATCCGGTCATTCTTCCATACAACTGTCATTTTTCTCGTCTACTTGTTCTTTTTACAAATCGCATAACTCTGCACGGAGGTAACCAGCTGATGGTACGTCTGATCCGCTCAAAGTTTTGGATACCAAGAATCAAGAATTTGGTTAAGTTTGTAATTTTCTCAGGCAAGGTCTGCGTGATCCATAAAAGGAAGATACAAACCCAGCTCATGGGAGAGCTACCTAAAGAGCGAACATCCTTTTCGCGTCCATTTACATACACGGGCAGGGACTATGCTGGACCCTTCGACATTAAGAACTACACCGGACGAGCCTGCCTCCTGACCAAGGGGTATGTGTTGGTGTTTGTGTGTTTCTCCATGAAGGCGACCCTTTTAGAGCGAACGTCGGACCTTACAACAGAAAAATATCTCGCTGCCTTCTCACGCTTTGTGTTCCGAAGAGGGTGCCCTCGACAAGTTCAGTCGGACAAGGGGAAAACCATTGTAGGTGCGGCCGCCGTGCTTTCCCGCGAGTTTTTTCAAGCACTAAAGGAGTCAGGGACGAGGGATTATAGTCACCAGCAGCTCCTGTATCAGTGCATTCCTTCGGAAGCACCCCACATGGGAGGATTGTGGGAAGCTGGAGTCAAAAGCTTTAAAACTCTTTTTTACAAATCCACAGCCCCTAGTAAATACACATTCGAGGAACTTTCTACACTTCTGGCCAACATCGAAGCCTGTCTGAATTCGCGGCTAATCGCTCCGATGTCCAAAGACCCCACAGATCTGCTGGCACTCACGCCGTGTAATTTTCTTGTTGGTGGACCGCTCCTCGACACCGTTGAAACCGAAATAAAGGGAGCCACCACGTCCATAATTAATCGCACCTTAAGGCACTTCACCAACAATTTCAGCTGCGGTGGAAGGAAGAATATCTCACGGCTCCATGAACGAAATAAGTGGCAAACCCCATAGCCAACTTCAGCGTGGGGGATTGGTAGTCATCAAGAACAAAAATCTGCCATCCAATGAGTGGCGGCTCGGCAGGATCGATTCCGTGTGTCCCGGACCCGATGTTCATGTCCGGGTAGTGAACATCCGCACTGCCCGGGGTTTACTCAAAAGACCCGTCGCGAAGGGCGTACTGCTTCCAAGGCGGTCCTCCGAACGACCGCAATAGCCTCTCTTACCCCCTGCTCCGCCGTTCTTATCGGCACCTAGTTCTAAGTCGCAAGTCAATATCCTTTTAATATTTACTTTCTTCTTTTTTCTTTTACTTTCTTTCTTTAGACACGATGTCCCCACGTCCGCGCAGCGCTAGCGTTTTGGAGAGCAGACATACATGAATTCCTACCGATGCCGAGTCTGTCAAGGAGTCCATCCGCTACGAAAGTACCATCGATTCCTCCGGCTGAGCGTGGAAAAGAGGCTTCGCGTTTTAGTCGCAAACCGATATTGCGCTAATTGTTTGGCGCATGAGCACTCGGACGGAGCATGTCGCCGGGGTGATCGCTGCAAGGTGTGTAAACAGAAGCACCACACGCTTCTGCATATGCACGAGCGGCCAGAGTCTCGCTTTCTTAGTCTAGTCGCCGTTCCTAGGCACATCCACCGTTCCTAGGCACTCTTTCACTGCTCCGAGGCACTCATCCGCCTCTTCTAGGCACTCTTTCACTGCGCCTAGTCACTCGTCCGCCGTTCTTAGGCACTCGTCCGCCGCTCCCAGGCACCCTTCCGCCGCTCCTAGGCACTCATCCAACGCTTCTAGGGACCCTTCCGCCCCCTCTAGGCACTCTTTCGCCGTTCCGTTGCACTTTTCCATCGCTCCTCGAAACGCTACGGCCACCTTGCAGAGCGCTTCGGGAACACCGACGGCACCATCGCTGTCTGCACTGCTACAGCGGCACAGCATCAACGTCCTTCTGACCGCGCTGGTGCGGATTGACACAGGGACGCGAGCCATCAGCACCACTGCGTTCATCGACCCTTACACACCCACAAGCTGCATCGACGCCTCGCTGAATGCGACTTTCCGCCTGCCGACGATTAACGTAGGAGGCGAACAGATCTGCTTAGCCGTCGTGCTTTCCAGGATTAATCATAGCATCCGGATCGACGTCCGCTTCAAAATTGATAGGTACGTGCGCCTCCGCACTCCGATTCCAAAGCTTAGTGAAGCCGTGCCGACCGGCTCCCGCTACGATCTACGCAGTCCTGGGTAGCGGTTTTAACCTTTAGGTGATGCAGCTGGGGTCCAGGAAGTTTCAGGATGGACTACCGGTGGCCCAGAAGATTATATTCCGCCTTTGTTCTAGCCGATCTCAGTCACTAGGCTTCGGAACCGCTCGCCTTTTGACTTTAATTTTCTATTTCTTCGACTGCGTCGTGTTAGCTGAATTGTTTGAGATAATGTAATTTTGTATTAACGTTAAGCAACCAATAGAATGGTTATAACACGTAGTAAATAACAATAGCAACGAACATAACATGTAACCATAAAAGCAAGGTTAAAATATCATTCTGATAAACAATGAAATTTGAACATACTGGTTCGCGTTATTTGCCTTCCTCTGGTCCAAAGGTTAAACGTAAATAGTCTTCGTAATCTAAAAACATTAATTTTAACCCACTAAGTACGCATGCAAGCAAACAATCTGGCAGCACGCCAGTAGTTACTTCCTCGAATTCCTTTTCTATACTTTCATCTTTCGCGCCTACTAACACCTACCCGAACAAGCACGTGCTTGGTGTCACACGGGCCACTTGAGTGTACTGATCATAGTGCATCAACGTCCAAGATGTAAAAAAAAAAAAAAAAAGACGCGTCTTCGCCTGGACGTCGGGATAGCCAATGCAGCCGCTGGTGGGTGGGAGCTACAAGTTCTTGTGCGGCTACTTTTCTTAGTGTTTCTGGGACCAAGAAGCCATCCCCCCACGAACAATAATTAATTAAATTTTGTTTGTATATAATTAGAAAATAACTCTTATTTTATTGTTTGTATTTAAAGCATTGGTGTAGTCTATTCACATAGCGAATGCACACTGTACTCAATGTACTCAATGTTATGCATAAATACAAATGTAGCAATGCACTTATATAAAATGTCAAAGACCCTAGCAATGGGCCTGCTAAGTGCTGACTCTGCTTATCTTACATGCGTGACCACACTGGCACTACATGAACATAATACCTCCTCCTTACCTCAGCGCTTCTCTGCCGTCGCTTACTTATATACATACATAGATGCATGAGTACTGAGCGCTCCGCTGCCGGCTTCGCTGTCGGCGCAGCTGCGACTTGTGTTGCTCCGACCAATAAAGCCAAAAAAACCCTTGGTATTATTATTATTTATTATTATTCATATACATGGGATCGTGGTGATCTCACATGGCGACCGTAAAATGTGCCAAAACTGCACATACACTAATTACCAAGGACTATCTGGAGACCGCGACTTCCTACGGCTGCTGCACAAACGGACACTTGAGGCACGAGTGCGACGGGAATGGTGGAACTAGGACACTACAACTTGGACCATCGTTAACAAATATTGTGATAATGAAAAGCGAAAAACTTATTTATTACAACAATCATAAAATCCAGCGCAAGCACTGTTTAGCTTTTGAAGATTTGCAAAAAACGAAAAATTAATCTGCTACAACATTTACAAACAATTTGCGAGCAATCAACAGCCTTCGTATCTAGTATGGTCCGTAAAGCCGTACGAAATAATAGGCAAGTTTTTTTTGTCATTAAAATTTTTAAATTAAATTTTGAATGGAATGAAGTTACATTTTTGTTTTTTAATTAAATATTTATGAGTATATAAGTATATTTACCTTTTGAAATTGATATATGTATATGATATCATGATCAATTGGTAATAAGAGCAGTAAAAAACCATTCACAAATTGCATAAAAATTAATTATAAACAGAAAAGCCATGAAGAAAAATATTGTTGTAGACGTTAAGCCAGTGGACCCCACTGCCAATATCAAGAATAAGATCGAATTAAATAATATGGATTCGAATCTTACAAACATTTTATTATCAATAATTTTTGCCTATAAGTGAATACATTATTTATAAAGCTTATATATAGCATAATAAATGTATCACAAAAAGAGCCTTAAGTCATGCAAACGACCTAGATAAGGTCTAAAGTAAATAAACGATTATGGTAACAATATTTTATAATATATGACATTAAAAAAAATTGTATAATTTTAAGTTCGAACTAAAATAAAAAGATATAAACTAAAAAAAAAAAATATACAAAAAAAAACATATATATATATTAAATAAAAAAAAGGAAAGCCAATACAAGCAAGGTATGTTTGGTATTAAAAAAAATATTCTAAATGGACTGGCAAGTTATAATAAACGAGCTTAAAGAAATTAATGGGACTTTCGACAAGTCGTAGAAGTGCATTACACAAAATGGAGAAGTGCAACAAGACATTCTCAATAAACATGATAAACATATATTGGTTAGATGCTGTAATGACGCACGCCAATTAATCCACAAAGAAAAAGAAAGACTGACAAAGGGTCATTTAGCACAGGCCATTACATTTCTAAACACGTTTCGTGAGAACTTGTTGAATGTCCAATCCAGACACAGCCTGAATTAAACCATCCCTACGATATTAAGCGCACCTATAGTCGCTGAATTCAGTAAGGATATCGAAAGTGAGGATATTAGGAGAATCCGAATTGGAAATTGAAGAAGACGATCTTCTCGATCTTTCGATTCCAGCGGTAATAGCATTACCTGAATTTCTAGATAAAGAAAGCTCTGATTGAATCGTAACGGGATTACAAACACAATGACAAACTCTGTCGCAGCGTCAAGGGAATATGTGCGACAATTTTCGTCCACAATACCTGAGTTTGAAGGCAAAAAGGTTATTTTAAATCGATTCCTCACGGACTGACAAAAGGAGATCAAGAGGTGCTAGCAGTGAAGGTAATCAAGACAAAGATAATTGATAATTGGTTATCATACAAAGTCGAAAATGAACAGACTATTATCGGCATAATAAGTAAATTGAAGGCATCAGTTAAAGGCGAATCGCCTGATGTCCTAGCCATGCAGGCTCGCTAGGAAATAACTAACTCTTTTCTTGCTACCCAATTTCGGTAATGAAGACTTTGTAACCACATGTTTAGAGGGTCCAACCGGATCCCTCCGGATCTGCTCTGCCTACCTGGGACACGACCAGGACCCCATCCCCGAAACCGTGATGCAAGTCACCGAGGACAGCAGACGACTGGGTCTGGGCCTAATTATTGGGAGTGACGCGAACGCGCACCACCATCAGTGGGGTTGCACTGACACCAATGACAGGGGTGAGTCTCTTTTTGATTTTATCCTTTCATCTAACCTACTGGTGGGAAATTCGGGTAACGAACCCACCTTCATTACTAAAAATCGCAGGGAGGTACTAGATATCACCTTTCTTACTGAATCCCTCAGGGATACACTGAAGTCGTGAAGGGTGCTGATGAAGCAATCCTTCTCTGACCATAGATATATCCAATTCACGCTAGGCTTCGATAGGTTCAGCCCAGTCACTTTCCGGAACCCCCGGAGGACTTACTGTCCGAAATATAGATCCCAGCTAATCAAGATTCTTAAACCCGCTCCAGCCCCAACCAACTCGGACTACTGTCCAGAGGGGCTGGAGCATCTAGTTACAACCTTTACCTATGCTTGTTGCACGGCTATGGACAGGTCCTGCCCCGTAGTAGGAAAGGGGGGAAGACGGAAAAGAAACCACCGTGGTGGTGTAAAGAATTAGGCTGCCTCAAAAAAGACCGCTAGGCAGTCTTTCAATCTAGCTCGGAGCGCCAACACGGACGCAGCGCCTATATAAAACTAACTTGTCCTTATACAATAGGGAATTAAGAAAGGCCAAAAGAAGGGCCTGGTCCGACTTTTGCTCAGGAATCCAGGATTACTCAGAGGCGTCTAGACTGTGGAAGGTCATCTCGACGACGCCCCCTAGCACGGGCTTCGTTAAGCGTCCTGACGACAGCTGGACGACCTCCAGCGAGGAAACCCTTGGGGTTCTCCTGGATGCCCACTTCCCTGCCTGTACGTCTCAGAGCAGCCCGCCAAAACCCCTCACATGGCGCGGTCCGAACGAATCGGGATACCTCCTTAGTTAAGGGAACATAAATTGGGCAATTAACAGCTTCAGCCCATACAAATCCCCAGGGGTGGACGGTATCATACCTGCACAGCTTAGCTATGCAGCTAAACTATCCACGCCCTGGCTTCGACTGATCTTTTCGATCATTCTCGGCACAGGGGTCATTCCGAGTGGATGGCTCCGCTTAAAAGTAGTGTTCATTCCCAAGGCAGGCAAGCCTTCGCCTTCACGCCCAAGGACTACAGGCCGATAAGCCTCTCCTTGTTTCTACTGAAGACGCTGGAGAGACTCATTAGTCTGCACCTAAGAATTACTATTCCCCAATCATCCTCATCAGAATGCCTACGTGCGTATAGGAGAGGCAGATCAACAGAGACATCACTCCATTCGCTTACCTCATTAACTAAACAATCCCTCCACGAAAAGGAGTTCACACTCGTCGCCTTCTTGGATATAGAGGGCGCTTTCAACAACATCCTACCAGGCTCAATCACATCGGCACTGACTAAGCTGGGGATTGTTCAACACACAGTGGTTCTCATCGACCGGATCTTGCGTAGCAGAACGGTGGAGGCAACACTGGGGGGAGGGGTCAACCATCTCCAGACAAGTCAATAGAGGCACACCCCAGGGTGGAGTACTCTCCCCTCTCCTATGGAATGTGGCGGTCAATGAACTTCTACAGGGCATAGAGGAGGGCGGCTGTCGGGTTGTGGCTTACGCGGATGATGTGGCTTTAGCGTTCACGGGTAAATTCCCGCAAACCCTTTGTGACAGGATGAGTAACAGCCTTCGGTTTCTGGCGGATTGGAGTGCCAAAAGCGGGCTGGGAGTAAACCCAGCAAAGACTGAACTGGTCCTTTTTACGAGGAAATACAAAGTCTCCAAGATGGTACCCTCTAAGCTCTGCGGGGTACCTCTACCCCTTAAAAATCAGGCCAAGTATCTAGGCCTTATCCTAGACAAGAAACTCGATTGGTCCCTTAACACGGACGAAAGGGCCAAAAAGGCCACAATCGCGCTCTATACCTGGCGTAAGGCCATCGGGCTAAAATGGGGAATGACCCCAAAAATTGTCCGTTGGCTGTACACGGCTATTATCCGCCCGATACTCCTTAACGGAGTGGCAATCTGGTGGCCTGCCCTCAAGCGGTCCACTTGCCTGGGCAAACTAAAAAGGATTCAACGCATGGCCGAGATCTGTATAAAAGGCGGCCTGCGCACTTCTCCGGGGGACGCATTGGACATTCTCCTGGACATCCTCCCAATTGAAATAATGGGAGAGATGACCGCGTCACTCTCGGCACCAAGGCTGAATGGCGCGGGCCTGTGGAGAAAGTCGAGTTTTGGACACACGAATCTCGACTGCACTCCACACATTACTGAAAGGAACACTGACTACTGTGTCCCTTCTGATCATCCAATCACACCCTTCCAAGTTCACATTCCGGACAGAACGGAATGGAACCTGGGACCCCCTGGACCGCCGAGGTCCCTTCACATTTACACGGATGGCTCTAAATTAGATGGCCAGGTGGGAGGAGTTATTTACTCTGAGCACCTGGGACTAAACGTCTCTTTTAGGCAACCCGAACACTGCAGCGTCTTTCAGGCAGAATTTATGCCATCAAAGAAGCCCTGGATCAGCTCCCCCCATCCGGGGGTGGAGCCCCAATCTGCATATTCTCGGATAGTCAGGCTGCCCTGAAATCACTTGAAACCATATCTTCAAATTCGAAGACTATCAACGCCTGCCGCAGATCTTTTCACGAGGTGGCGGAGCAGTACGACCTACACCTCATCTGGGTCCCACGACATAGGGACATCGAGGGCAATTGCGCTGCAGATGAGCTGGCCCGGCAGGGTACAACCTTCCCTCTTCTGCCGGAGAGGCAGTCACTTGACATGCCCATGGCCACTCGCAGACTTCTGTGTAGGGATCACTTCCACTCCCTGGCGGACAGGAAATGGGACAACATTCTTGCAGAAGCTGCAGGGACGAGGAGGAGGAGGAGACTGTCCAGCCACTGTCCAGCCCTAAGCAGACGAAGGCTGAAATACCTGGGCCACTTCGCCTTTGCGAATCTTGCGAAACTAAGCAAACCATCTCCGAGGCAGATAACCCGATTCATCCAGGGATCGGGTTGGTGCTCTCTTACTTAGATTTGGTCTTTGGCCCATGAGAACCTGCTACAGACGGGGATCTCAGCCTATGCGGCATCACAAGGAGCCTCTTTAGGCTCAAGTGGACGGCCCGGCTCTACGAACCGGTCGTCACTGCCCTAACCTAACCTAACCATACGTAAAGGTACAGTGGTAAGTCTTTATAATGTCCGTTGTCTGGTTGTAAAAACCGGTAATAAGGGTATTACCGCTAATGATCTTGCTGCTGGTTGTGCGAAAACAAGGAACATGCCAAGTGCACTGGTGTTGTTGCTCGTACAGTAGACGATGTTAGAAAAAACATCGGTCTACGTTACTGCTGTGAAGCCTGTCGCGAGGTGGCAAGAGAAATTATGTCTTTTATGCGGCAAACTAAAAACGGTTTTAAAGACGTATTATTGAGTTTTCGTAAAACTCAAGATATTCTCTTGGCGCTGGAAACTCAATTTAAGAGCCTAAATCTATTAAACCAGTCTCCAGCCTCCCTCGGCTCAGCCATCGACCTCAGGACTGAATCCAAGGGTTCTGAGGTCGAGAGGCAGAAAAGATTCGGTACCCGAATGTGCCGCGGGAGGGACCGTGCCCCCGATGGTTCAGAGGCCCGTTAATTTACCTGCCCACGGTGTCAGGCCCGGCCGATATTGGCAATGCTGACATTTCGTCTGTATCGCCAAAAGCCCTTATAGCTGTCCCACCTACGCAACAGATTTTTGATTCGCGGCTCTCCCCTTCTCAGACATCGGAAGATGTAAATGCCTTTATGAAAGGCAAAACTGGAGCCGAAATTAACAAAATAAAGGTGGAAAAATTAAAATTTTCTTATGCTAGGGAAATTTTGTCTTTCAAAATAAATGTCCTAAAGAACTCGTTGACACTATATGCTCTAGCGATTTCTGGCCAGAGTATGAAGCTAAGAAAAAGAAACGACGGCCTGTAGCAATAAGTCTTCCCAGACCCGATCAGACCACTGCGCCCTCTACGTCATCCGCTCCAAAAAACTAACAAATTCCTCCTCTATTTCCTATCAGAATGCAAGAGGTTTACGTAGTAAGCTTCCCAAATTGTATTCTATTAGTGTCTCGTATGCGTCCCAGGTTATTGTGTTCACAGAAACCTGGTTAAAGCCGGAGACTCTGAGCTCCGAGGTTTTTTCAGCTGTGTTCACGATATATCGGCTGGATCGGTCTATCAGACGTGGAGGTGGTGTCCTCATAGCGGTTGACTTCACTCTCGCGTCTGAATTAATAACTTTCGAGGAGTGCAACGATGTTAAATTAATTTGTGTGAAGCTATAAGTCAATAATAACAATAATAATATTTAAAGAGGTTAGTGCACTGCGACCACTTGGGTCTATTGTGCCCTCGTCCTAGTATCTGAGCTATAGCTCCTCTAGCAGTCCGATCGTTCGCAAGAATGCGATGATGTCGCTTGGTCGAAGAGCCCTCATTTCCTGTGTGTTGAGAGTACGGCTCCCGAAGTGGGCCAACCTCAGCCGACTAATAGCTGGGCACTCCTCAAGCAGGTGTTCTGGAGTCTCGTCTTCTTCCAGACAAAGCTACCTAGCAGACGTTTCTCTGCCTTGCTCCTTTCGACGAACTCCAGAAGTTATCGCAGGCAGTCATGAGATCCACACGACTGCTCTGGCTGACGACTCCTGGGCCTAGTCCGCAGAAGGGCTCTGGACCGTAGAAAGGCGTACTCGCCCCCTTTCTGGCCATGATGTCAGCTACTTCATTGCCGGGGATTCCCGCATGCCCTGGTACCCAGTATATGGTTACTTTATTGTTGGCACCCAACTCATTGAGTGTTCCTATACATTGCCATACTAGTCTGGAAACAATCCTATGTGCACTGAGTGCCCTGATTGCTGCCTGACTATCCGAGAAAATGGCTATGTCTCTCCGATTGTAGCCCCGCTCAATGTTAAACGAGGCACATCTCTCAATCGCGTGTACTTCCGCTTGAAAGATACTGGCGAATTTCCCTAGAGGTTCAGGTTGTTTGAGTAGAGGCCAGCAGATCCCCGCACCATCCTCTGTAATTGAGCCGTCAGTGTACCATCTAATAGCATGTGGTTTCACATCGTAGGTGGTAGACATGTTGGTCCACTCCGACTTGTTGCTGAGTTCCGTTCTGAAGTGTTTCTCAAAACTAAACTTGGCCAACTGAGCATCCTGTGGATATTCCAGTAACAGGTCAGTTGCAGTTGCAGCCCAGTCAGCTGGTCTTGCCCCTGTTATCCTCATGGTAGATCTGCAAGCACTGTGCTGTGGTGAAATTCCGAGCACCACGTCCAAGCTGTGGATGGGCAAGTGCGCATAGCGCCCGAGATGCACGTGCAGGCAAGTCTCTGGAGCTTGCCCAGTTTCCTTCTGGTGACATCAAGGTCAGCGCGATTCGCCCAAACCGCAGCACCGTAGCTGACTATGGGCCTCACCATAGTACTGTACATCCACAGTAGGATTTTTGGAGACACTCCCCAGTTTTTCCCTGCAAGGGATCTACAGCTCATTAGGGCCATGGTGGCCTTGCGAACAGTATGTTCCACATGCTGTCTCCACAGTAATCGCTTATCTAGTATGACTCCCAGATATTTGACTTCAGTGGAGATTGGTATTTCTGCGCCCCCAATGACTATGGGCCGAATGCGACAACTGTGATTTTCGCTGGATTGATGTTCACTCCCACCTCTCTGCACCAGTCTAAGCACCGCTGTTCTGCTATCGAAGAGTTTGCCCAGCTAGGTCGTGAGCCCTGACTCAACTCCCCTTCTACGGAGTGCTCTAACCACAACTTCGTGGGCCGTATAATCAAAAGCACCTTCTATGTCCATAAAGGCACAAAAAGCTACCTCTTTGGCCTTTACTGAGCGCTGGAGACTGTCAACGAGGCTCAGGAGAGCTGATTCTGTTGACTTCCCGTCTATGTAGGCATGCTGATGCGCATACAGAGGACTTCGCACTAGGCGCGAGTTTCTGATGTGGTTGTTCACAATCTTCTCAAGGGTTTTCAGCAGGAAGGAGGTAAGGCTGATCGGCCTAAAGGCTTTGGGATGAAATGGGTCCTTCTTCCCAACCTTCGGGATAAAGATCACACTAGCCATTCTCCATGCCCTGGGGATGTACCCCAAAGCTAGGCTTCCCCTGAAAATACTTATAAGGAACAGCATTAGCTGTTCAATACCTATTTGAAGATGGATGGGAATGATGCCACCCATCCCCGAAGCCTTTTATGGGCTGAGTGTACTCACTGCCCATCTAATCTTTTGCTCAGTTACGATTGCTGCAGTCAGGCTCCAGTTCGGTCTCACGTTGGGGATCCTTTCATAACAGCTGTCTATATTGGAGATGGTTCTGCACAAAGGGAATTGAGTTTGCAGAAGAAGTTCAGCCTTATCCTCCTCATCCTTAGTGAAGGAAACATCCGCTCTCTTCAGGCAAAGCTTAGATAGTACTTTGCCTTTTGAGATTGTTTTAAACACTCTAGCCGCTGGTGCGGCTTGTTCTATGGTTGAACAAAATTTCTGAAAGTGAGCACGCTTACTACACCGGATTTCTTTGTTGTAATCTGTCAGCTTTTTGGTGTAAAATTCCCAATTGGCACTGTTCTTTTTAGCTGTGTTAAACAGCTTCCTGACCTCTGCGCGAAGTAGCTCTAGTTTTTTATTCCACCAGGGATTGTCCCTGCTGGGCTCTACGGTTTTTTCGGGACAGCTTGCATGATATGCATCCAAAATTGTCTCCCCCATTTCTCTTGAGAGTTGCTCAAGATCTTCCGGAGAGGCTATTCTCCGGTTCAGCTTGCTCAGATTTAGTTCCAGACAGGACTGATAGGCTTGCCAGTCAGTCCGTCGTGGATTCTTGATAACTCGGCCCTAGTTTTGCTAATAAAGGTGGGTTCAGCCCCCACATTAAATACTGTGAGATCCCTAGATACAAGTCTAGTAAAGACTCACCTCTGCTTTTGGTATCCGTACTTCCCCAAGCAACACTGTGCGCGTTGACATCACACCCTAGCAGCAACGGTGGCCTTCTGCTGCTGCAGTGTTGCACCAGATCCTGAACCTCTGGTGGGGGGGCCTCCGTCATGTGTCCTGGGAAGTATGCTGACGCTACACAATACTCCCGCGCTCGCTAGTGATCATCACCGCTACTAGATCTTTGTTGAGAAATTTAGATAGACAAAGAAAGTTAATATCCTTCCGCACCAAAATGCAAGATCTGGTGATGGCTCCCTAACGTCTGCAATTGTTTGCATACTCACTTGATTTAGGCCGCAAATCCTGCCTCTGACGACCCAAGGCTCCTGGATGAGCACCAGCCCCAGGTCAGACCTGCCGATGACAGCCGAAGCTGCCTTCGCGTGATGCAGGTTGATCTGTGCCACGCTGGTGACTCCCATCCTTAGAGCTCTTCTTCACCCTCCGAGAGCGTCAGGTAGGCCTCTGACTGCATGTCGGTGGGTGTCCGCTCATCATCGGATGGCTCCTCGTTGCTGGTCGGTTCCTCTTCGCCGCCCATGTGCAGGCGCGACAGGTCCAGCCCCTGAAGTGATGTCGAGTCTAACTCGGCCTCCACTGCTGCTAAGGCTTCAGCCTTCACTGCTTCGTCCGAGGGGCAGGAGGGTGCCGCCTTGGCTGCAGCCGTGGAAGTGCCGGGCACACCGTCGGCCCCTGCCTCAGTAGACACCTCCGCCACCACCGGATCCTGATTTTTATGCAGGCGGCATTTCAGCTGGCCGAACCGGTAGCTCACCAGCACCTCTCGCTTTTTGAGGAGTGTAAGCGCCTCCTCATCCAGGCCAAGCATCAGCACCTTGCCTCCTTTGGCCGAACCGGTAGCTCACCAATATCTCTCGCTTTTTGAGGAGTGTAAGCGCCTCCTCATCCAGGCCAAACATCAGCACCTTGCCTCCTTTGGACTCGATTGGCCGGATGACCCGCCAAGTCTCGGTAAGAAGACCCTTGTTTTGCTCATTGAGCAGCCAAAGGGACTTCTCCATCGTCTCCCCTGCCGTTCGAGGCAGGTATAGTGTGACGATGTTCGTCACCGGCAAGTCTTCTTGAAGGCAGGTGCGAGCTGCACACCTACCTTGGTGCTAACGTTGGGGACCGTTAGCTAAAGCCATTTCTTGGCATCGCAGTCCATGCAGTCCACCAAGAGTAGACCGTCACGGAACTGGACGCCGTTGAAGTTTAGGGCTGCGGTCCAGCCCTTCATCTCCTCGACGAGGGCCTGTTCCACCGCTGACAACTCCTCCCTTGTCAGGAGCCTCTTTGGGTAGTCGTTTGCCAGTATGGCAAGGTTCGAGCCCTTGGCAACACTGGCGTACGAGGCCGCCTTCGGACGCTTCGCGCTATGTGAGGTTCTAGAGCCCTTCAGAGCCGCAGTGTTCCTGGTCTTGGTCTTCTTGACCGTAGTCTTGGGGAGTTCAGGCGGCGACGTATGTTGAAGCTGCCTCTTCCTCTCCGCAACGGCCTGACCGCCAGCTTTCTCAATCGGGGACACGTTCGTCCCCGCAGTCTTCTTCGCTGGAGCCACCTTCGGCGCACGGTGCTCTAGCGCTCTTTTTCGGGCCTCCTCCGGCTTCAAACCTCGCTCAAGGTACAGAAGGTACCACTTGCGGCCGGCTCCACTGAGGCCTTGCCTCAGAGGATCTCCGGCTCCCCCGGGCTGACCTGCCGCTGGGGCAGGCTGCTTTCCGGGTAGGTGCCTCGACCTTGCGGAAGAGGGTGTTGCGGCGTCTCTCCTGCTGGCGTTCCTCCCCCCTGCTGTTGGTCTGTGAGGTAGCCTCACTGCCGGCCACTTGAGACTTGAAAGTCTCAGCATCCTTCGAGGCGCTCAGCGTTGGGGTCGAGCCCTGTGGCTTAGCGGCACTCTTCGGGTGAGGGACCATGCCCCTGCGCGGCGATAGCTTGCCATCCGCTCAGCTAGTTGTGTTGCGCTTAAGTCCCGCGTGTTTAATAAATTTGGTCCCACGAGTGTAGGGGAAGGTAGTACCAGCGTGTCATAGCCCCCATTAACACGCTGGGTACTCACCGAGGCGGCCAGGTTTAGGTGAGGCTCCGTCCGAATACAGTCGGTGACTACAACCAGTCAATGGACACGGAACGCATAACACCCTGGCTTAGGGGGGTGAAGTGGCACCCTTGCCTCAGGACGTCACCACTGCCCTTGTGAGATGTTGGGGATAGGATGTGGTCAGGAACGCATGTAGGAAGTTTGGAGTGTGTAAGACTATGTATTAAAGACGGTCAGACAAGCGCCTTGTCGGTACTACAGACGGTGTGGTACCCGCTGTTGTCCGGGACTGCTTTTTCACGACAAGTCGCTATTCGAAGCTAACCTCCGCAGGAAGCCTTTCGCTATCCGCAACCTGCGACCCGTCCGGTGGCTTCAGCTAGCCCACCTCAGAACCATCTCACTAGTTATTTAGTACCAGAAGCTATCAGTCAATGTTAGCTCTATTTTTTTTACTTGTTCCTACATTCCTCCTATGCCGGAACTTCCTAAATATTGGAACCATCTTTCCGCAATCCAGATGGTTTCTAATCGACTTTCGGATTGGGACCTTTTAGTAGTTTTTGGTGATTTTAATATCAACGGGGCTATTTGGTCCTCAACCAGTTCCTCCAATACACTTTTTACCACCACACAGCATGATTTTATTTCTGGCTTGTTCGACATTTCGCTGTCTCAACTCAATCATGTACGAAATTTCCTAGAGCGCTTGCTTGATCTCTGTTTCGTCATAGACCAGGCAAGAGTTAGTTTAGCCAGGGCGGCTGACGCTACCCAAAGACCCCTATCATCGTTCTTTCGATGTGACTATCGACATTGGGACTGAGTTACAGAATATTTCTGATCGTCCAGCCAAAAAAGTCCTCTGCTTTCGCAAGACAGACTTCGAACGGCTGAATAACTTCATATCTGATTTTAATTGGTCCGATCTATACAGGTGCACTGACGAAGGTGCCGAAGCCGTGGATATTTTTTACAGTGCCATGAATTCATTTCTTCCTGAATGTGTTCCGTTATACTATCCGTCAACCTCGAATAAGCGTCCTTGGTTTACTAAAGAATTGAATCGCCTTAAAAACAAAAAATCTAATTCGTATTCTAAATATAAGAGTATCTCAATCTGTCCTATCTTCTTATTCATCTGCTCGGTCAAGATTTACCGTGCTGAAGGCGCAGTGTTACAAAAATTATATAACTGTTGTAAGGGTCAGTTCTCTGAGGACCCATAACAGTTTTTTAATTTTGTTAACACTAAACGTAAGCCAATTACTCATCCTTCCTCACTTTCCTTTGAAAATACAACCGCAAAAAATTATCAGGCAATTGCCGATCTGTTTGCGCTGTTTTTTCAAACCACTTAATCTAATTCCACCGACTCAAATCGGACTTATTCTTACATCATGCCCAAGTCAAACCTTATTTTCAGTCCTAATTTAAACGAAAGCTCTATCCTTTCAGATCTTCACATTGTAAAGCCCGTTTATTCGCCTGGTCCCGACGGAATACCTGGCTTTGTGCTTAGGCATTGTGCCGACGCCCTGTGCAATCCCCTTCTAAAATTGTTTACCTTGTCCTTAGAGACCTCCCACTTTGCCCTTATTTGGAAGGAATCATTTGTTATTCCTCTCCACAAAAAAGGTAGCAAATCAGATGCCAATAACTATAAAGGGATCTCTAAGTTGTCGACCATCGCAAAACTTTTCGAAAAAATCGTTACTCCTCACTTGCAGCACCTGTGTAGATCAATTATTTCTCCATGCCAACATAGATTTATAAAGCGAAGATCAACGACTAATCTTCTGGAGCTCACTTCCTTCATAATAAGAGGCTTCAATAAAAACCTTCAGACAGACGTAATCTATACTGATTTCAGTAAAGCATTCTCTCCTTGTTCGGAAACTCGACCTAATGGGATTTCCGGTTGATCTTCTTAGTTGGATCTCAAGTTATCTGAATGGCAGGACGCAAAGGGTCCTATTTAAAAACACCTTATCTAATGTTCTCAGGGTTACTTCTGGCGTCCCGCAAGGAATCCATTTGGGTCCCCTGCTGTTTACATTATTTATTAACGATCTGCCCAAAGTTCTGAGTTCTGAGTACTTATGTATGCGGACGACGTCAAACTTTGCGTGCAATATACGTATGCCGCCTGCCAGTCTGTTTTACAAACAGATCTTAACAATTTTCAAACATGGTGCAGTGCAAGCCTATTAAACTTAATCGGCTCTAAATGCAAGCTTATGACATTTTCTCGTGTCGCTCCCAAGCTTGCAACTTACACGCTGAACTGCTGCTCTTTGGAAAGAATTGCCTTAGTTGATGATTTAGGTGTCCGTCTGGATCCTAGACTTGACTTTATTGATCATATTTCATGCATGTGTTATAAATAAAATATTTAGTTCTTTTGGTTTTGATTTTGGTTTTATTTATTTGTGGAGCGAGTAAGGTCTCGCTCCCTTTTGAGTCAATTTTGCTAATGAATCTTATGTTCTACATACAATGGTTTCTTAGGCTAATTCGATGAGCAGCGCTGCCGGCGTAGGCTGCAGCGCTGCGACGCTTATATGCATATCTTATATGTATATATGAAATGTCGCCGAGCGACGGCGCTAGAGGAGGAGGAGGAGTGCTGTAGCGTGCGATCAGCATTTGGCCAGCGTGGGAATGCTGC
>VNJU01001978.1:0-18463 GCA_008042675.1 Drosophila seguyi
TCAAATAATTCTCATTAATTAGAAGACCGGATCGGCCTCTAAACTCTTCCCACTTTGGTAGACCTGATCGGCCTCTCAAACTATTCTCATCTTGGGTAGACCTGATCGGCCTCTCAAATAATTCTCATTAATTAGAAGACCGGATCGGCCTCTAAACCCTTCTCACTTTGGTAGACCTGATCGGCCTCTCAAACTATTCTCATCTTGGGTAGACCGGATCGGCCTCTCGAATTTTCTCTGGTTCAACCCCAGACGCCGGAGAACTCACGACCGGGGGAATCGAAAGATTGTGGAGCTGCCATCTCGGGACTTCGGCGTTCAGAGGCGCGGTACATCGAGCAACGGGACACGACGGCGGCGCAGCTGGACGAACCCTGGAGTCACGGCGACGACAGCAGCCACCTGGACACGACTAAACTGATTGTTAACCCTCAATAAAGATCCGATATTCAATTACTGTATAATTCTCGTCTTCTCCTCTGGGACCCGGGTCGGAATCTCTTACAGCAACCCCACCTGAACAAAAACAAATTCCTGAGACGACTCCTGGCCATCCCTGAGCCACCCGAGCACTGACAGATCGTCACAGTTTAATAATTGTTAAATAAGGTAAATTTAAGCTACTATAATTTTATAACATACAATATGTATTATGTATTGTATTATTTATGTATTATGTATTGAAACGGCAAAATTGTAATTATAAATAACAAATTTTAATAGGAAAATAAGATCACAACAAATAAAATGCTTTAGATGCAAAGTTTGAGTTCCTTAATTTTAAAATAAGTGCCTTTTTCATATAGTTATAGTAAATAAATCCTTGTCTGTTTGTTTTTATTCCTTAAACTAATTTTAAATCTAACTTTTGGCTGAAAAAAAAACAGTTCACATCTTACTTAAATACTACAAATAAAATATGACTATTATGCTTGTAATATCTTTTGTTAAACAAAGTTAAACCTATCCTCTTAGCAGGAATTTCTTATAAAAAAATATATAATTTAACGGTATAGTTTAAATTATTAAAATAGAGAAAAATAACATTTGGGAATTCACTCTTAGGAAATCTAAGCCTTATTTGTTTGTTTTTCTTTTCCAACTAAATAAATTATGCATTTAAAGTATGATCAGAAATATTATTAGTGTGCAGTTAACTTAATTAAAATAAATAATATAATTTTTATTTTTCTAATATTATTATGGAATTTAACATTATTTATTTAATATCTTCATAGAACAAATATATTTAATTATTATATTTCTTAATACAATAAGTTAAGTCAGAGCTATTATGGCCTTCAGGATAAATTAAATTTAGTATTATTATAATTTTATAAGTTTATTATATAAACATTATTTATACTTCGTTAAATTTTATAAGTATTACTAATTAATTTCTTATGTTCTTTATTGTAATAACCAATTTAATTTCTTATTACAATGAGTTTAGTCAGAGCGATTAAGGCCTTCAGCTTAAATTTAATTTAGACTAAATGAAATAATAATTTTATTTGTTAACATTATTTATATTATGTTTAATTTCATGAAAATTAATGCTTTGTTTCTTATTTTCCTCTGTGCACGTTTTGGTTAGACATGTTTTTGCTTAGAGCCAGACATGGAAGCCGTGTGAAGTCAACTTTTGTGGACGCCTCGAACGCGTTCTAAGTGAAATTTAGCCGCTGGCTACGTGATGATGCTCCTGCCACCGATGATGCTGCTCCTGCTGCTGCTCCTGCTCCCGCTGCTTGATGTGCCTGCATGGGCCCCTAGCATGTCCTGGCCAACTGTCTGCCTTGTTGACATACGTCCTGCTGCCCTCTGCCCGCTGCCTGCTGCCCGCTGCCTGCTGCCTCCTGTCATGCGCAAGAAACGCACGCTCTGCTGCCTACTTCCAGGCGTTTCATTGTTGCGCTTTTCGCAGCCACAGCTTCCACACACACTTACACACGCATCACAGATGCCGAACATCTGTTTTATGTTTGCCTCGCTTCCAGGTTAACTCTCTTAAAATAATTTTTGGGAAAAACTACGCTTGCTCGCTCGCTACGCTCTCCCATCTCTCGCTCTCTCTCTCTCAGAGTGCGTGGGAAAATGCGAACTCACTGGATTTCTCAGCTTCTCAGCTTCAGTTCCAGCATCAGCGCCAGCGAGTGAGGAGCGACTGCTTTGGCGACCGGAAAATCCGTGAAAAACTGTCGGGGTTACTCAAGCCACGCAGCAGCACACACACACGCACGCATACGCACACTCAAACCAGGAGGAAAAACCCAGCGAAAAGCAGCCAACGCAGCGAAATTTTAAAGAACAATTAAGCCAGGACAACGCGACACAGCTCTCGGCGAGAAAAACAAACGCTGAAATTATTGAAATATAAAAACGAAAAGCCAGCTATGGGGAAAAAGCGTGGACACGGCGTTTTTCCAACGGCTCTGGCTTTGGGCTTTTTCCGTCGTTTTTTGGCCAGCGCGAATATCGATTGCTGCCGCTGCTGCTGCTGCTGCTGCTGACTGCCTTGCATAAGTCCAAAAAGGGAGATTAGTATACAAACGCAGGCAGTCTGAGGAGGAGCGGAGCCAGGTGCCAGGACGCAGGACGAAAGCTCAAAGGCTTCGATTCAAATGACATCGAACTCGCACTCGCACTCGCAATCGTAGTAATTAAGTTTTTTAATCAACAAAAATGGAGATGGAGCAGCTGCCTAGCCTAGCAGACAATTGACGTGGAAACAGGAGCAAAGTACTACAAGGAGCAGCCTACAAAGGATATATATATATATATACAAATAGAATTCCAAGGAATATCCGTGAACTATTTTAGACCTACGCGTGTGTGTGTGTGTGTGTGTGTGCTTTCATTTTCCATTTTCATTCCCTTTGTTGCTGTGTGAAAATGGATATTGCCTTGCGCGGCACAAACACAGCAGCAGCAGCAGGAGCATCATCATCAACAACAACAACAACAACGACTGGAACTGGCACTGGTAAGTCCTTGGAGGGTCCTACGAGTCGTCCTCCGATTCCCACGGTAATCACATCTTTTATGTGCGCTGTGTTTTATTCTCGCCAAAGTGAAACAAGCAAACATTTCATTTGCAGGTCTCCATCATGCTGTGTCATTGGGCAACATTCAGGTCTCCGCCAAGGTTCGTACCAGACATTAACAGGGAAAACTCAAATGGAAACTCACGAGAAAACACCACACGAGAGAGCACCACAAAGTGTGCGGCCAACAAAAATTAATTCCTGTCAAGGCAGAAAGCGCGTCCAGGGAAGCATTTAAGTGGCGGTCCTGTCATACCGAATGATTGACACAATTATTTTAGTATAAATCTGGAGGACAGGGGAACAGGGCTCAGCATGGGAGTGACTGGAGAAATTAGAAGAGCTTAAGATAGGGCACTGAGGTGCTACAGAAAGAAATTAAGGGATTAGATAATATTAGCAGGGAAAAGGACTTGAAGGATAGAGAGAGGTAATAAAACTATTCTGTCACTGAAGGATTAAATATAGAATATAATATATAAAAGAAAGTCGTATATTACGTATATTGACGTATTTATTTAATGTTTTATTTAATATATTAGAACTATTAATATATATTTTAAGTATATAGCAAATACCAAATATCGTTTAAAAAAGTCAAGGTGATCAAGGCGTATACGTAATATATAAAAGAAAATCTTATATTACGTATACGTAATTTTTTATTTAATGTTTTATTTAATATTTTAGAACTATTAATATCTATTTTAAGTATAAAGCAAATACCAAAGAAAGTTTCAAAAATCAAGGTGATCAAGGCGTATACGTAATATATAAAAGAAAATCTTATATTACGTATACGAACATTTTTATTTTTTTTATTTGGAACGCGCTTTATTTAATATTTGAGAACTATTAATATATATTTTAAATATATTGCAAATACCAAATATCGTTTAAAAAAGTCAAGGTGATCAAGGATATTACGTTTACGTATACGTAATATTTTTATTTAATGTTAGAAAAAGGCATAAAGAAATTGTACTTAATATTTTGGAAATATTAATATATATTTTAGGTATATAGCAAATACGAAATATCGTTTCAAAAATCAAGGTGATCAAGGCGTATACGTAATATAAACGAAAATTGTATATTACGTATACGTAAATTTCTATTTAATGTTACGAAAAGACATAAACGCATTTTATTTAATAATTTAGATCGTATGAATATATAATTTAAGTACATGGAAAAAATGGCATTTGTTTAAAAGACATCTAGGCGAACAAGGCGTATACGTAATATAAAAAAGCTTTAGACGTATACGTAATTTTTTTTTTTAACGGACTTTTTTGATGTGTTTTTTTATCAAATAATATCTATAAATACGTAATAAAACAAATGTTGTAAGGCTTTTGGGTATTTTTTTTCATAAATTCTAAAGTTTTTTTATTATTTTCTAGATGAAAATAAACAAATATGCAGCTTGCTATAAAAGGCCTATGCAGACACATCAGTTAATTTTTTTAAAATTAAAAAAATATATATATATTTGTGCTAATTTAAATAATTCAAATCCCTTTTAGGCCACCTACTCCAGCCACATGGACCGCAGCTACGACTCCGAAGACGAGCACACTGGTCGCCGCCGACTACGCCACACTCTCTCCACCGAGCTACAGCCTCGCACTTCGGTCTACTCCAGGGGAGATATTAGGGAACAGGTTAACTTATAGCTTAATTATATTATATACATAATTTTTAACCATCTCGTTTTGCAGTACTGCCTCACAGATCGCCAGCTGCATAGCATAGAGCAGCGTCCCAGGAGGGAGCGATTCTTCGGCTGCCTTTCGCGACGCGGTCAAACGCAGTCGGGCAGCTTCCTGGGCGGCTGTGTGGGTCGCCGGGTGCCCTCCGATGAGAATCTGGCCGCCTATGCGCCCTTTGAGAAGTATCCTCGGTGAGTGAGGTTCGATTAGCCTTTTTTTAAGATATATTTCAACAAAAAATTACTACAGATATCAGAACAACTATACGGACACACACGAATTGGAAAGTTCCTATTTTCGCCGTCAGCCGGCATCGATTTTGAGCACTGGAAAATCGGTTGAGTCGGATCTGGGGGGTCGCTACACCTGGATTGGTCAGCAGACGACGAACAACAACTCCGATTACTCGACGGATCACAGGTATGTCGGACGCAGCAAAAAAAATTAATTACTAAAAAAAAAAACCAAAATTAAGAACTCCGTAAAATGCTATGCCAACTGTCGCTTAGATCATGCCTATATACTGTCGCACTATCTGTCGCATTTGTAGACTGTCGCTACTACCCTTTCTTCCGAATATATTTCTATATATATATATGCAAAAGCTTGCCTGAACCTTCCACCCCACAAAACACTCATTGCATAATGCCGCTTCTTGCTCTACTTCAACTACTCCAAAAAAAAAAGCCACCTAGAAATGTATAAAAAAAAATACTCTTTTCGTTATTCATCCGCCTGTCCTCCTTCTCTCCTCAAAACGACTGTAAAAATCAACCAAAAACCAATAAATTAACAATTGATATTGCCAAAAAAAAAAAAAACCAACAAAAAACCCCAATTAACCCAAAAATTAAATGCAAATCAAATATAAAAAAAATATGTGTAAAGGGCAACTTGTTGTACAGCACCACTTGAATCCTTTTACCAGGATGTTTTGCTACGGAATTATTATGTCGAGCTTTGCGCTCCACCAAATCCTACACCACCAACATCACACACCAATCAAATCGCTAATCTAAATGTTTGGTATGTAAAGTGATCTTAAAAAACCTAACTAAGAATATAAAATTTAAATAAAATGCTAAAGCAAAAAGAACGATTCTACTTAAAAAAACCAGTGAGCTAATCAAAAAAATGTTTTATTTATGTTATGTGTCTGCACGTGACCGAAGCAACAATAAACGAATTTAAACTAAAAAAAGTTTCAACTTGATTTAAAAAAGAAAATGTAATGTTTGTGTTTCTGCTTGCTGGGGGAATTCCCTTAATATTCCCTTGATTTGCTTCCTTTCCACAGCTCGTATCACTGCCCCACATATGCCACAATGCCAACCACACACCATCAGCACCACCACAACCATCACCAGCAGCAGTCGCAGCAGCAGCAGGGCGGTAATGCCAGGTAAGCCTTCGGATACAATTAACCAGAAATATCCTTAGTCCCGCCTGAATTTCAGAACGAAACACGTCAGCTTTGCCCGGTCGCACACCCTCACCAGCTTCGACAATGTAAATGCCGGCTTTCGATCCTCGGGCCGCTTGAAGACAGCCCGCAGCCAGGAGCGTCTAATTGGTGGCAAGAAGCCCATCATAGCCACGGGCTCTATGTATGAGACCCTGCAGCCACCGCTACTCCCGGGGCAGCAACAACACCAGGTGCAGGTGCCGCCTCAAAGCTCGACACTGCCCAAGACGTGGCAGCTGCAGCCCTGCCAGCATCATCATGCCCCAATTCACCTGCACCAAACCATGCCAGGTAGGGAGAACTACTCCCTAATATAACTTTAATTATGTTACAATTGATTTCACCTTTCCCTTATCCAGACAACATGGTAGGCCTGATCATCCCGCAGCCTTTGCCCCTGGCCCTGCCACTGCCCAGTCCCGAGGTGCTCATCGTGGAGAAGAAATTCCGCAATGCCATGAAGACGCAGGCCACACAAACGGATGCCGCTGCTCGCCGTAATCAGGGCCAAGTTGGCTATAATACCCAAGTTCTGTCCCTTAGTCCCCGGACACCGCATCGCATCAAGGTCGTGTCCCAAGGAGCCCAGACGAATGGCCTGCAGAATGGCAAGAAGCTAACGAAAAGTCTCTCGGAGATACCCAATGGCAAGGAGGTGCAATCGCATTACTATCAGCAGGGGTAAGATTTTGAATAATAGATTTAAGGGAGGTGAAAGTTGAAGGATTTGGAAGATAGGAAAGAGTCTTTTCTCTCTTTTAAATCCTTAAAAATTTCCTATTTAATTTAAAATCTTTCTCATCCTTCAGCTCGATTTACCCCCACGAGATGATCTACCGCACCCAGTCGCAGGATGTGACCCCTTTGCAAACCCTCTCGGATGCCCAGAACAACATTATGTACTACAAACCGCCGCCGCCTCTGCTGGATGCCCACAGCTATGGGTTGGGCATGGAGCACCTGGGCCGTGGAGCTCGCCCGGCGGCCTCCGAGCAGAGCGCGGAGTATGTGAACGTGAATGCCGCCGCCGTGGCCCTCAATGAGAGCTTCGATTACGAGAGTAACAGCTTGCCCCGGCGAGCCTGCACCTCGCATGTCCGCAGCGAGACGGACTACTATTCGAACAGCTTGCCCCGGAGACCGGAGAGCCTGCACAGCCACGATGTGTGCAAGCATATCACCGAGTGCTCCGAGCTCATCACGGACACCGTTCCCCTGGACTTTACCCAGTCGCACTTGCTGCCGCCGCCGAGTGAGTATTGCAAGAACGATGACAACGAGGAGGAGTACTACGATGACGAGGACGAGGAGGATCATCGCCATGAGACGGAGAGCTACAGCTCGGAGGTCTGCCTGGAGCAGGCGGCAGCGGCTCAGAACCGACGAATGTCCATGATACCGCAAATGATTGATTCCCCCTTCCGGCGCGACGACATCCGGCGTCAGTCCATGCCGGTCTATGGACAGACGGAGAAGCTTATCGACGGCTTTGGACCGAGGACATCGTTCCGAAGACGCGACAAGGTCAGCTGCTTTGGCGATGAGCCGGCTCAGGCACAGGCCTCGGTGCGGGATCAGGAGCAGGAGATCTTCATAGACTTCAAGCCGCATGTCTCGCCCAAGCCGAGTCCCAAGCTGCAGCTGAAGCACCGGAAGCAGCACAAGGCGGAGATAGCCATGAGGAAGATGCAACAGCAGAGAATGGCCCAGGCGGCGGCTTTGACCCTGCCGAAGCTTAAGCCACCAATGCCAGTCGAAGTTGAGGTTAGAAAAGTTGAACTTGCGCCCAGCGATGACGACGACGAGGAGGAGGAGGAGGAGGAGCAAGAGGAGGAGGAGGAGGTGGAGGCCTCGGAGGCGGAGGAGGAGATAGAAGACAAGCTGGACATGGATCATCCAGAGGATGAGGAGCCGCTCTACGAGAACATAACCCCGTGCAACTGCAAGGTCGAGGAGGATGATCTCCACGACAAGCGCTCTCAGTTCCGCAAGCGTTCCGTTAGCCTGGACGATGACGATGCCGCCGGAGCTCCTCCTCCGTCTGCGTCCTCCGGCCTGCGTCTGCCCTCCACGCCAGCCAGTCCCTGCCGCGAGGACCTGCTGCTGGCCAATGTCTCAACTTATCCATCCTCAGACTCGCTGGCCAATGACAATACCCGCGATCATTCCGACGGCATCTGGAATGAGTCGCAGGTTACTGTCTTGACGGCCGAGCAGCGCGACATCTCCGATGGCTCCTACAGCTCCAATCTGCTGCTGACTCCGTCCTCGAAGAGGAAGAATCTGCTACTGCAGCATCAGCAGAGGAGCTCTGTGGACACCGATGCCTTGGATTTTGAAGAGCAGGTAAAGGAAGGACTTGTTGGGGGTTACTCGATTATCTCTGATCTCTCTCCTGCTTCATTAGAGTCCCACCTATGGCCTACAAACACTGCCGAAAATCGTGAGGACGCCCACACCTACCACTTCGCGGCCCGCCTCCACTCAACCCTTGATACCGCCGCCAGCAATAGCCGTCACGCCCTCATCGAACCCAAACCAGGCGGTCCTGGACTCCACTGCCATAAGCTCACCGCTGCCCAAGAGAAGCCTGGTGGCCAGGGGCTCAGTTCCAGATGCCCGACAGCTCATGTTTATGGGAGGAGCAGCGGCCAAGCAAAGGTGGTTACGAAGGGGTTTTGTTCCGGAAAAATATAAATTCTAAACATTAATATATACCTTACCCAACACAGACACTCGGATGCCTCTTTCCTGCCCACCACTGCTGGCGGTGGGACTCGAAGTGCCGACATATCGGAGTGCAGCACAAATACAGATGAGTATGCCACCTGCACGGACACCTCGAAACGTACACCAGGTATTAAGACACCGCCGACGACGACCAGTTCCTCGTCGACCACACAAGTTCCAGGTTTGGGGTTCCCCGATAATTCGTACTGTGTGTGTACTGTGTGTACTGTGTGTGTGTAGAAATCGCCTCGATCCATGACCACTCGCCACTTTCATGCTTACAGCCGTGATAGAGTTAAGCCGAACGTATAGCTTCTAGATCGTAGACTCATCTACACATTCTCCACACCTCAGTCTCTGTCTCTCTTTAACTCTTGCTACCTGTCTCTCTCTGTCCTTAGTATAATGTTGTTGCCTGCTCGCCAATGCTTTAGCTGTGCCTCCTCAGACATCCTGGAACGAGCAGCTCAACTAATCCCAACTCTCTCTCTCTCTCCGACAGTTTCCACACAGAGCTCGCAGCTGGAGAAGACGCATGCCGGCAGCTCCTTCGAGAGTGCCAGCTCCCTGTACTCCATGCGCGAGGATCTCCTGCAGCACGATGAAAAGGAGAGGCAGGCGGCAAGGCAGAGCCAACAGAAGTCCCCCATGGGTGGTTCGGTGGCGGAGTTAACCCGGAAGTCGCCCTCGCATTCCATCAGTAGCACCACCTCCTCGGGCAGTTGTCCCGTCTCGGGTGCGGCCATCAAGTCGCCGGGCAAGGAGAGTCAACCCCAGACGGTGGCCAGCTCGATGGCGCCCCAGATGAAGGTCAGCACGGCGGAGAGTGTGTCCGTGGCGAAGCCCAAGCCTGATTCCATCTCCGAAGATGAGCGCAGCGAGGTGCGTTACTCCTCGTCGGGCTACTACGAGAGTCCCCACGACGAGGACGACGAGGAGCAGGTGATGCGGAGCAAGGCGCGACGTCTGCGTCACGAAGACGAGCGGAAGCGGCGCAAGTCCAGCATGAAGCTGGACATTGAAAAGGAGAACATGAGGGCCCTAACCAGTCCCATTAAGAAACCGGTGGCAGGAGGAGGAGTGGGAAAGGTACAGTCGCCCGAGCAGCCCAGCAGCAGCAACAACAACAACCTGGACAATGGAAGTCCCAGCAGCAGGATGAAGCGCTTCCGGCCCAAGATACGACGTCAGCTGAGGAAGAGCTCGCGCGAGGATATCCTGGCAACGGCAGCGGCCGCAGAACGCAGGAGTCGGGCCACACCGCCCACTATTTTTGGTCTGAGCAGCGGCAGCGGTGACACGGAGCTCCTGCTAGATGCCAGCATGTCCAGCGGCAACCTGGCAGGTCCAACCACATCTCAGTCCACCACCACCACCACCGCCTTGATATCCTCTTCGCTCACACTCAAGGGAACCGTTTCGGAGACCATAGTCTCCTCGTCGCCGCCACAACCAGAGGCTGCGACTTCGAAGAAGCCCCATAGCTGTGCCACGCCCACAGCCCTGCTCTCACCCAAACTGCCCACAGTGAGCAGCACCCAATCCAAGTCCACCTCGGACACGTTCCAGCTCAAGGCCAAGTCCATTGAATCGCTGCGCTCCGTGTCGCCCGGCTCCGATTCGGTTTTCTACAGCGAAGCGGATGGCAATGCGGCCAGTGCCGCCGATCAGAGCCACTGCCTGCACTGTGGCAAGGAAATGGAGGGTGGTGGCAAGCAGCAGAGCCACCAAAATACCATCAGCGAGCTGGCCGGGGATTCGGTGGAATCGATACCCTACATTGAGCAGGACATTGTCAAGCCGCCGTCGGACTTTGCCGACTCGCCGGTGACCACCAAGACCACCACTCAGAGGCTGTACAAGAAGATGGACAAGCGATTCCGGTCGGAGGAGCGCTACCACGGCGAAAGGGGAAGGCACTACAAGACCAGGCAGGAGAATATCAGAGCCAAGGTTTGCATACATATTATTTGTAAATATTAAATTTTTAGAAGTATATTGAATATTCAATTTCACAGAGCGAGGAACGCGGCCGGGTTCCGAGCTTGCCCAACACCCCTGTCCTGCGTCCTGCCGGCTCCAGTCCCTGTGTTCTGCCCGATATCACCACGGAACAGAGCCAGCACATCATCTACAAGGGACACTACGATGCTGGACGCTATACACGACTCACCGACGATGATTTATGGACGCAACTAGATCATCAGTGCTTTGGTGAGTGAAAGGGGATATTAAAGAGCATATTTAAGATGATATTAAAGAGAATAAGAGGATATCGGAAATGACATTAGACAGTATATTAGAGGGGTTATTGAAGAGAAGACTTCAGGAAATATAAAGGTGATATTGAAGAGGATTTTGCTGAGAGTATTCTGTATCCTTCTAAGATATATTTATTAACGGCAATCATGTATAGACTTCCTATTGATTAGATCCCTAAGCCCAGCTAATTCATGCTTCCACAAAACTAATTCGGCTTTGATTTGATCTGAACGAGGAAAAAAATAGAGCCTGATTAATATTAATCTGGGGTTTTTCTGGGAATTTTAGACCAGTTTTGCTGAGATTTAAAAACGATTTATTCGTAGAAAAAATATAGAGTGTATTCCATTTAAGTGGAATTTTTTTTCGGAATTTTTGCCCAGAGAATATACATTTCAAAAGGTTATCTGGGGTCTCGCGTACTTCAAAATAATTGCCAAAAATACAAATACAAAAATAAAAATCAGAAAGTTAATCAGTTCAAAACTATGCAACATATTTCCATAGCTAAATTGTGATTTAAATGTGTAAAATGTATAAAAAATTTGTTTTATTTTAACTTTTCTATAAACTCAATAATTAATATTTGTTTCAGAACTTTATTGAAGGTTTTCTATTTTTTTTTTAAGTGGTATTCTGAATGAAAGTACACTTTAGCTCTTTCAAGGCTTGAATAAACATTAAAAATAAAATTAGACCAATTTTTCCACCAGACCTTAGCGCTTATAATTCTCTAATAAAACCCATTTCCAATCCTTACTTAATTAAAAAATACTTAATTAATAATTCTAATAAATAATAAATACCTATATCCCCCAGATCGTTCCCGCGATTAATTAATATTTATTTAAAAACTATATTGAAGGTTTTTTTATTTTTTTTTTAAGTGGTATTTTGAATGAAAGTAAACTTTCACTCTTTTTAGACTTGAAGAAACCTTAAAAATAAAATTAGACCAATTTTTCCACCAGACTTCAGTGCATTTAATTCTCTTCTCAAACCCATTCCAAATCCTTACTTAATTAATAAATACCTATCTCCCCCAGATCGTTCCCGCGAGCGTCGCGCTTCCACGGAGTCGGAGAAGGGCTTCCACGCCAAATACCAGGTGATCCTGCACCGACTCGTCCAGCGGCGCTGCACTTTGGAGATGTATCATCGGCAGAAGCACAATAGCTTCCGTAAGTATCGATGGGACACCCTGTTCGATATTCTAATTTTGGCACAACGTGCGCCCCAAGAGCAAAGAGAGAGAGATCGGGCGGGAGAAAAGCCCCAAAAAAGTCGGAGAGAGAGAGAGAGAGCAAGCCCTCTATAGATAATGAATGGCGCTCCCTCTGAGTTTTCATGACCGGCACTTGGCACACATAAATATGTTGTGTGTGGGGGAAAAGCGAGAAAAAAAACGCACACACAACTCGTGTAGTTTTGGTAGTTTTTTTTATTTTTTGGCTCTATTATCGAGAATAGTTTAGGTGCGTGCTTTGTTGTGTGCCGATCGTAAAAAAGTCCGCAACGCGCTTAACATTTCGGTTTCGGTTTCGGGGATATTTCGAGTTAAAACCCAATGTAAAGAGAAACAAGTGCGAAAAGCGTTGCTTTGTTTACACATAATATTATTTCGTATTTACACACGAATCTAAGGCCAAATGATTGGTGGGTAAACACAGACAGCCGTTAAGAGAACTTCTCATTTGTTTATTATTTTAATTAATTAGAATTAATAGCCTCGAATTCATCGCCGGATTCGGTTCGACGCAAGCTGGAGGAAGTCCTGAAGCTAATGCTACTGGTTTGGGCACGCGAAAGTTTTGTGATATCCACACTAAGCAATGGGGCACATGGTAAATGATGTCCGGACGAGATCCGGAAATAAAATCACACAAATCACTTGAATCTCACTCTTGGCTCTCTCTTGCTCTTGCTCTCTATAAATAATACACTTTGGATACGCTTAGAGAAAACTGTGACATTTGCAGATTCATTTTTATAAGGGTTTACATATTAATTTAAACCTTTAACAAAATCAATTAACTTCAAGCTATATAAACTATTGAAAATACTTTAGTTTTGTCTAAATTACAAGTAGAAAATTTAAAGCTTGGAAAATGTATTCTGTTTCTATTTTTAAATAATTTTATATTCCATTTCCCAGGCGTGGACAAAACCGTGGTGGTCAAGAGCGATTCCGGTGAGTTTGGCTTTCGCATTCACGGCTCCAAGCCCGTCGTGGTGGCCGCCATTGAGCCGGAAACACCAGCGGAGAGCTCTGGCCTGGAGGTGGGCGACATTATAATCTCTGTGAATGGCGTTCAGGTGCTGGACAAGCATCACACCGAGGTGGTTAAGATCGCTCACGATGGCTGCGAAAAGCTGGAGCTACAGGTGGCCCGCACCATTGGTGTTTTGATGCACGAACAGCTGGAGCCGCCCAGTCAGCCAATCTTCAGTGGTTATTTGTGGCGACAGAGTGGCCAGGCCAAGGGAGCTCCCAATTCCAAGAAATGGGTGCGTCGTTGGTTCTCTTTGAGACCCGATAATTGTCTTTACTATTATAAAACTGAAGATGTGAGTATATCAGAACCCTCTGATTGATTTTAAAATTAATTAAATTTTTGTCTGCCAGGACTCCCAGCCCGTTGGCGCCATGATAATGGCCAAGCATACCGTGGATCTCTGTCCCGTGGATGTGGGCAAACCCTTTGCCTTCAAGGTGGACGCCGGCGAGGGTATTCCCATGTACGTGGCCGCCGATTCCGATGAGCTGGCCAATCGCTGGCTCCAGCTACTGAGGCAGGCCGCCGCCCAGGACAACCAGTGGCTGGACAAGAGGTGAAGGGCACTGATCTTAGAGAAAGGCACAACTAACAACTTAACTCTCACATCACTTCCTTCACAGTGCGCGATGCCTGTACCAGAGCCCCAGCAACATTCAGAGGCCCGACTGCTTTGGCTATTTGCTCAAATTGGGCTCAAGGTGGTGCGGCTGGTCGAAACGCTACTGCGTGCTTAAGGATGCCTGCCTCTATTTTTACCAAGATGCAAATAGCAAGAGTGCATTCGGTGAGTCACGAATGAATGAGTGAAGCAGGTGACTGACTGATTAATTCGATTCAATTTTGCAATTTAATTCTCTACTCAGGCATGGCCTGCCTGCACGGCTACAAGGTGGCCTCAATGTCCGCGAATGCGTCCGGCAAGAAGAACTCGTTCGAGATAATACCACCAGAGACGAAATTGCGTCATTACTTTTTCTGCACCGAAAGCGAAATGGATAAGAAGCGGTTGGTATTAATTTTAGGAATTAAATATGTTTTTTAAGAGAAATTATCAGGGATCGTAAACAAGGATCGCTTTAAAGAGAGATCATCCTCGAATCAGAATATTGTCCTTTGTTTCTCTTGCCAACCCCCTCTTCAGAGTGAACAAAAATAACTGTAATAGAGTGTAACTAAAAAAACTCTCGTTCGCTACTGAGAGGGAAATCAAACAATAGAGAGAGCAAAAAAAAAACCAACGAGAGTAAAAAACGGAAAGAGAAAAGGTTACATGCCCAAAGTATCTTTCTGAAAAAGAGAGAAAATTGCTCTCGCATTTAAAATGAGAGCGCAAAATGGATAAGATCTTCCAATTATCTTTCCAATCGGGTCTCCAACCTTTAGTAAAATGGAAACCCTTCTCTGATTTTAAAAGTATATTCCCTAAAAGTTGGCATTTTTTTTTTTAAATTTATTATTATTTTTTAAATTTTATATTTTAAAAAACTCATTACATACTTTCCCTTTCCAGTTGGATATCCGCACTGGAATACTCCATCGATCGGTGGATAAAGTCCGGGTAACTAAGGTTAAAAACACGCTCCAGATCGGCTCTAAGCAGCCGGCTCAAGCGTCGCAGTTTTAGCTACTTCATGGACTAGACTTCATTTCGACGGGGCAATGTTGGGACTGCCTTCGATTTGAAGACGATTTAAAGACGATTTGATTCGGCACTAGTACGGGTACTACCAAAAAAAAAAAAACAAAAACAACAACCACACTTAGAACGTAAGCCAAGCAAACCAATTAGTTTTAGGCATACATAGATGATTGCTTAGTCCAAGGAATTTAGTGGGTCATTCAAATCGGGTTTAAAACTATTTTGAACAGAGAGGCGTACATACACATATATTATATACACTCGAAATATATACACATATATAGAGGAATGCAATTTAACATTTTTGGTGTGTGTATTCTTGTTATATAGCTTACAACAACAACAAAAATATATATACAAACTTATGTTTAGTGAGGTTGTCATGTCACTTATATAGATTATATATATATTTAGCCGCCAAAAAGATTCAAAAAAGCGAGAGAAATGATAGTACAGCAGACCAAAAAAAATGATTGTCTAATGTATATAGAATTTGGAAATTAAAGACACGATTAGGTATTCAAAAAGTCTAGAAACAAAGGCCAGGCAAGGCAAGAACCCTTTTTAGATAAATGTCTATTTACAGCAACTCAAGGCGAGACCAACAAATTCGGCATTAAAAAAAAGCGTAATAGTTTGTTTCCGATTCTCCATAGCTGCTTCCATATAACAAAACAAAAAAAAAACAGTTTGTGAATAAAAAATAACAACGGTTTTCGTCCTTATTGGAAACGATTCTTAGTTAGACACAAATACGATGTAAGCCAAGGGATTAGTTAGCGCTTTTTTGATAGGTTGGATTTTTTTAGGGAGCATACAACACACACACACACACAACGTTCACAGTAGATCAAACAATAATATTAATAGAGATTATTATTCAGAATCCAGTAGTTACTTTGTCGTATATATACACATATGTAAAAGAAACAAAGATATGATCTTTAAAAGCTGATTTCCTGATTTTTTTGGGTCAGTCTTTAAATACCGAGATTTGAGTGAGGATTGCAAACAGTTTTTGATGCTTCATTTTTTTGTTTTTAGAATACGTAAAAAAATAGATATATTTTATATATTTTAAATAGAGATTTCCAATTTCAATGCGGCGCAAACAAAAAAAAAAACTAGATAATAAAAATGTATGCATTATGATTATTACTATTATTGTATATGATATACACAAGAGAAGACAGCCATTTTATGTTGTAAAAGTCATCGAGACAACAAGAAAACCAAAAAACAAAAAGAACACTAAATAAGAGCTTTAATTATTAAATAAAGAATATACCGAGAACGAATAATAATGACGGTAGACTGTGTGCTGACAGGCCTGGGGCCATTGAAATGCATCTATAAACACCATTAATTTGGCTCAACGATCCGATTCCGAATCGGATTCCGATCCGACTACCTGCTGTGTGTGGCCAACGAAGCATTTCAAATGCGATCAATGAACCTGCTGACCGGCCAAATGTTTTACACCGAGTTTTTTGAGTAATTTATTTTCGAATCGTTAAGCGATGCAAATGCAAAATATGCAAGCAGAAAAATCCACTGCCAGCATCCGCTCACTTAGAGAAAATAAGAGGTAGGTAAGTGATTTTGGAAAATGTGAAATGAAGTATTAATTTATTCATTATTCTCCCCTTTGCTTATATTGCTTTTAATTTTTGTAAATAAATAAGTAATAATTGTTTTACTTACATTTTTCAAGCCATTTCTAGGGCATCTTATTTCAAATTGGGAGCCAGTCATCATTTCTCATTTATAGAAGCTGAAAGATACATTGAAGGTCCGTTCCCTGTAATTTTAAAAGTAATTCATTATCATTTCAATATCAAATATTCGGCAATTTTTGTGACTAAGATTTTAGTATAAAATTTAAATTTAAATTTATATTTATCCAAACTAAAATAAAACATTTTTAATATTTGTATCTGTGTTGTTATATTTATTCAGCCAGAAGTTCTCATACTCATTTCCTACCCTATGAAGCATATATATTCTTGATCAGCACTAATAGACGAGCCAATTTAGCCATGTGCATTAGGGAAAGAAAATTCAAATTAAAATTGTAATAATTATAAGAAATATATTTTTATACCCTTGCAGTGTATTATAATTTTAGTCAGAAGTTTGCAACGCAGTGAATGAGACATTTCCGACCTCATAAACCATATATATTCTTGATCAGCATTAAAAGCCGAATCAATCTAGCCATGTAAGGCCAAAAAAAAAATTTCACCCATTTTTCGAAAACAGGTAAGGGGTTACATCATCCAAATTGTCAAAAATTGGCCAGAAATTATAAATCGAGTTTTAAATGCAGAAAACAAAATAAAAGCAAATAAAAAGAAAAGAAAGCAGGACATACTAATAAAAGGCACTGTGTAGCTTCTTTGTCTGTGCATTGTTTAAGGTATGCTGCACAATTTTACCATTTTCTGGTATAGTTTACAGGGAATATTTATGAAAATATAAAATAAATAATTAAATATTTTGTTAATTCAATAAATATAGAACATTTCCACAGATTTTTTCTAAATTCGTACTTAAATTATCTTATCAGAAAAAACCCAAACTGAAATTGGCTGAGTTTTAGCAAAGTTTTCAGAAAAAACCCAAACTGAAATTGGCTGAGTTTTAGCAAAGTTTTCAGGCCGTTTTTAGACCTCTAAAGCCGGAAATGATCGTCCTTTGGGCGGGTTTTGAGTTTGAGCAAAGTTTTCAGGCCGTTTTTAGACCTTTTATAGCCGGAAATGATCGTCCTTTGGGCGGGTTTTGAGTTTGAGCAAAGTTTTCAGGCCGTTTTTGAGCAAAGTTTTCAGGCCATTTTTAGACCTTTTTTATCCGGAAATGATCGTCCTTTGGGCGGGTTTTGAGTTTGAGCAAAGTTTTCAGGCCGTTTTTAGACCTCTAAAGCCGGAAATGATCGTCCTTTGGGCGGGTTTTGAGTTCGAGCAAAGTTTTCAGGCCGTTTTTGAGCAAAGTTTTCAGGCCGTTCTTAGACCTTTTAAAGCCGGAAATGATCGTCTTTTGGGCGGGGTACCTTATGCAAAGGAGACATTTCCGACCCCATAAACCGTATATATTCTTGATCAGCATCAACAGCCGAATCGATCAATTCATGTAAGGCCAACAACAAAAATTTTACCCATTTTTCGAAAAATGGTAAGGGGTTACATCATCCAAATTGTCAAAAAATGGCCAGAAATTATAAATCGAGTTTTGAATGCAGAAAACAAAATAAAAACAATTAAAATCGAAGAAAGCAGGACATACTAATAAAAGGCACTGTGTAACTTCTTTGTCTTTACATTTTTTAA
>VNJU01001979.1:0-85300 GCA_008042675.1 Drosophila seguyi
TCTAGTGCGCGGTTAATTTGCAGTCTCTGGCAAAAGTTTTCTTAAACTCGGTTTTATTTCGAAACAATGTGAATCGTTTATAAGTGCACATATAATCCTATGCCAAAGCCGAAATGCTTTGATTTCTTTTCTAGCCTACCTGCGTCGGAAGACCGATCGTCCGCCGAGGAACCTGCTGTGTGAGTTTACATTTGCTTTATTTTTACCAAGAAATATATAAAAATACCTGTGCGAATTAAATCCTATAAACGATAGAGAAGGTGTCGAATGCCGAAAGTTAAGAAAGCCCTTATTTAAAATTTATCCATGCCAAAATGAATTAAACAAAAAAAAAAAAGAAAAAATGAATTCTTTCAATCAACACTTTGTTGATAAAATTAATTAATGTTAATAAAAATAAGAGTGAATGAGTAGCTAACCACCATTGAATATAGAAAGAGGAATGAATAGGATTTATAAAAGAACAAATTATTGAGTTTCTCTTGAACTTGAAATATTTTTCTTTCAAACAATTGTATTTTGACTCTTTTATCGAACTTGTATACCATCCTTATATAATTATTATTCAGCACATGTTTATACACCCATTATACACTTATACTCTACATTTATAGTCATATACACCTGCGAAGCCTAGATTTACCCATGCAGTTCTCTACTTATTTTAAGTCATTTTTTCGCTGAAATTGTTTCGCCTTGTATTAAATTAATTGAAAAATTAAATATGTTAAATACTAGTGAATTGATCACAAAAATGGAAGCTTAAATAACTAACTGACTGAACTCGGCTGATGTCTCTGCGGTCCTAGGGTGAACAAGGGATCACCAGAGTTATGCTCTAGCGGCAGGTGGTCAAAGGTAGGGTGGGCAGAATACGAGCCCAATTACATCCAAGGCTTCGCAAGCAACAAATCTCTCTCTCGTTCTTTAACACTATCCCCTTTTCGTAACTTTCTTCCTGCTTCTCAAACTTTTATTTTTCCTAATGTATGCATCTTCTCTTCCGGTTAAGTAACTAGCTTTAACATTGTCGCAAGCACGCTCAAATGTTTATCCTATTAATAGTAATGCGTAGACAGTGTCAAGATCTGTACGAGCAAGACCTCCAGCCCCCAAGCCGACGAGCTAGTGCCGGAATATATAGCGTGCCCAGCCAATACAGATCTTTGGAAACATTTAAAGCATTGTCAAACGTTACACGCTACAGTCGCCAGGATGGAGACGTAATTTCTTGTTGAAGGATAGTTTCTAGTCTGATAAAGGATTTTTTGATGTAAAGTTGCAGTTTTTCTAAAAATTCTCGTTGGCAATACTGTGCGAACAGGTCAAGAGACCCGAGTCCGAAATAAGAAATTTTATAGCTGCTAAAGTACAGTTTTATTTTTAACTTTACACTAGCTGTCGGAAGAGAGGGCCTTGCTTAGGCATATGGAATTAGAATCGGAGAGAACGGCTATTTAACTGCAGTGCATGCTTTTCGTTTCCTAGTTGCTCAGGGATATGATTCCACCATGTGACTTTGGCCTTGTGTGGGATTCTTTTTGTCTGAGGAATACTACAGTCGGCGGACGATAGATGATTCTAGATGGCAACTAGATGGTTCAAGCAACCTGTTTTCCACTTTGCTTCACAAATCTCAAATTCCCGTTCGAATGTTCCAGTTCCAGTAAGTATTTAAAATCTTATACTTATTTAGTGGAGGAGTGTTATCTGGGCCAAATCTCATAGAGAGGCTAATTGATATACGGAAGTGGTTACTCCCGAGAAGATTCTCTTGGATAGCCCACCTACAACCGTTGCAACAGTGAGCTATTTGTATGAAAATCATTGGGATGTCAACATAAGTTAAAGTGTTATGAGTGAAAAGGCGGGTTTCTGAGCCGTTGTTGAGTAGTACCATAAGGGCTCCACGAATTGAAGTCGCCTTTTATTTTAATGGGGACATGGATCTGGTTAAGAATGCCACTACTTTCTGATTTTGAAGCCTTGGGAGGATGGGATGTATGTGTTTATAATGTCAATTATACCACCAAGGCTCAGCTGTAAGGCAGAGCAGAGAATGTTCGAGTTGTTAACAATGTGGCTATGGGGAATGTCTCTTTTAATGAGCGACCGGCGCCTGGCTTTTGTGGCAGGTTGTAGAAGTAGCCATTTATGCCTTAGGACAGATAAAGTTCTAGAATCTGTGTGGTTAGTTAGTTTCTTGTAGACATATCACATCTGGAGGGAAAGTGGTCTCAATACTACAATATATTATTCCAAAATAGTTTAGTGAATTATATATAAATATTTCAATTTGCAATACCAATCCATAAACTGCTCAGCATTAAGACACCAGGCAGGAGAGGAAGAAATGCTTGCTTACTGCACTCCTTAAAAGTATGATAAGAATAAACCACAGACCCAATATTTAGAACACCTTGAAAGTATGCAAGTATAACAAAAATATATAAATAATGGTGAATCTTTTAGGCCAAATAAGTGGACTTAGAGTGGATTTCAATTTGTAATGAAGTGGTTCGTATGGCCACCTCCAATATTTAAGTTAAGCAATGCCATAACTAAGTCAAAAAGTCAACAGTATTTATTTTGTTACTTGATATACCAACTTTAGCCTTTGTAAGGCAAAAAGCCCTTTGTCCAAAGAAAGACAATTTGTTTTGTTTTTGTTTTTTATTTTCTGTTTATTATGCTCAATTTTTGGTTTTATACTTTTTGTTACGCATGTGATTATATATTCCTTTGAATTATTTATTTTGTTTTTCGGTTTCTGTTCTGGGTTTAGTTCGCCTTTACAAATAATCATCGTTTTGATCGGTTCTTATATAGTTTCTATGCGATTTTCTTGTTTTTAATAAATATTCAATATATCCATTAAATTTGTTAATGCAATTTCCATTTTCCATATATAAATAATGTACACCACGAAAAAAAAAAAAACAATTCATTACTTATTAGTTGTATGCATTTCTTTCTTCGTTCGCCTTGCACTTTGCTTTGGTTTTTCGTTTGCAGAAGCTGTTTTTGGGTTTCATCTTTTTTTTGTAACTTTTTGGTATTTTTTTGGTATTATTTGGTGGGGCGTGGGCGTGGCCCGTGCCAAGCAGCGGAAATTCGGCCAAAAGTCGTTCAATGCCGTTGCATAATTAGATCGTACTCGTAGTTAATAATAGTTCCCTTAGTGGATTGCATTTTGTTTTTCCTTTTTTTCTCTTTTTTGTGGACCGAAAGCGAGTATTTTACACACACACATTGTACACACACATAGAAATGCAATGCCCCTCTCTATCTCGATCTCTATAGCTGTCTCTGTCTCTGATCCGTCCTGTTGCCGTCTCTCTTTCGCCGCCATAACTCTCTATTTTAAGCGAACCTAGGTACGTACGATATCGTTACCTCTCTTTTCCGCTCTCTATCTCCGTCTCTCTCTGCTGGGCTAGCTCTGTCTCTTTCCCATTCATAAGCCCTTCTCCTTTCGTCTTCCCCTCTAATATCCCTTCTTCCTATATCCCTCTCTTTCTATATCTATCAACTTGTTTAACGAGTAGTAGCACAATTTTTGGACGAAGATGGTTTGAAATCGAAGCGTCTAAGTGTGTGTGTGTGTGGAAAGTGTATGCTTGTATGTGTGACTGTAGTGTACATGGTGTAGGGTATTGGGTTGTGTCTGCTAAACTAAATCCTCTATATGGGGCGTGTGGGTGGGGTGGGATTGTGTGTCTAAGGAGCTCCTCAATTTACGCAATACAAATACACAATGCGATCAGGCTATATCCGTTACAACTATCAAAATTCTCGGCTATGTGTGCGAGTGGAAAACGCTCTGACAATTTCCCAATTTACTATCTGACCCAAGCGTTCCGTTCTGTTAAATATATATAAATATATCGGGGTGCTATATAGTGTGTGGATTATATATGTATATATATATATATATGTATATATAGACTATATCAAAAGAGCTGCCTGCTGCGAGTCCCCGATTCGGTTGGGGTCTTGAGTTGCCTTGTGCTCGTGTCCTTTTGGTTTTTACAATAATTAATGGGTAAGCATACTATATGGGATCTGGGGGGCTGGAGGGGTCTGTTACTAACCGCCTTAATCTCTGACTAGTGTCGCCGTTCAACTAAGCTAAGGACGTTTTCGCAAAAAGGTCATTGTGTTCATCATCATCATCATCATCATTGTTTTATATATATATATATATAGTTATGTCCGTCCGTTCGTCGGCCTTGTTATTAACTATTATTACTAAGCTTTGCAAAAGGCGTGCCATGTGTGTTTAGTTACCGCTTCTTCTCCTCTTATTTGTCGTAGTAGCTGCTTCTAACTCGCCTCCGATCGAACTTTGTCTAGGTTACTCACGAAAAAAAAACGTATATGTTTAGTATATATATACTATATATATGGATGTGTGTATATATATATAAGTAAGCTAAATCATATCCTCCTAAACCTATACACGCATATACATCCCTCTCTCGCTCTATATATGTATAGGTATATATACTAAATATCGTAATATCCTCATATGATTTTTGTTTTTTGTTTTTTTTTTTTATAGTTAACAATAATCGCCGTTTATTATCCTTCCCTTAGCGGGCTGGCTTAAATATATATGGGATTCTCCTGGCCAGTGAGCAGGCGGAACATGGACGTGGGCATCGTTTTCATGAGTATCTGGAGGGGGAATCGAACGATAATCGAGAATAAATTCACATTCTAAGTCGGCAACGAGCGTAAGACACTCACCTCTCCCACAGATGTGGCCAGCAAGTTGACAATCTTCTCGTGGGGCACAGCCACCACGCTCTGGTTGTTGATCTCGATGATGCGATGGCCCACACGGACGCCGCCCCGCTCTGCGATTCCGCCACGCAGTAGACTACAGATCTGCAACGAGATATATCGAATGGTTATCAAATGCAAATTTATCGATAAAATGAAATTAAAAAAATATATACTTATCGCATATATCAAAATTTATGTTGGAATATCAAACAAATAAAAACTATCAATCTGGAAAAAAAAACGAAAAATATCGAACTCAATATTTGATCGATAAATATCGGGTTGTTTGCTTTATCGAAATTTTAAACATAAAAAAAATATATTTTCATCAAAAGTATCGTAAAGTTTTAATGTATCAAAATATGAAATATTTAATAAAATTTATTTTTTTGTAAAAATTCGATATAATCAAAGAAATATACAATTTTATTTTACTAAAGGAGATAAACATTAAAATATCGAATTATGTAACCATTTTTGCAGCAAAAATAAAAAGCAGTATCGTTATATTGATAATTCCTGCAAAACAATCATTTAAAGAAAAACTCCTCGATAATTGTATCCAAAATAAAACGATAAATTGATCCCTATATCAATATAGATCTTATCAAATACATGGCCACCACTTACCACTCCATTCTGGACGCTGAAACCGAGCTGGTACTTGGTCTCAGGCCGCTTAATCTTCACCTCGACGACGGGTGCACAGGGCACCACCGTGAATTTGACCACCGTCTGATTCTTGGTGTTCTTGATGTACGTCTGGCAGGTGGACAGCGGCAGCCCGACGAGGCTCAACCCGTTGATGGCGATCAGCTGGTCGCCAATGTTAAGCTGCCCGCATCGAGCCGCTGCCCCGGAGCTCATCAGGTTGGCAATCACCACAGTGGGCAGCATCGAGCCCCAGCCGCTCTCCACGATCACCACGCCCAGGATCTCGCCCTTGGCCTTGGGCACAACGACCTCCTTTTGCAGCTCCTTCTTGGCAAAGATCTCCAATTCGTCGCCGAAGATCTCCTGGCTGTTGAGCACCTCCTGGTAGTCCATCTCCTTGACAAACCGATGGTCCTCGATGCCGTTCGCCTTGAGGAACTCCATGTAGGCCACCTGGAAGGCCTGGCCTATGGACTGGGCTATGAACTGGGCCTCGTCGCTCTCGAACACATGGCAGATCATCTTGGGCGTGCGATTGGGCTTGGGGGCGTCATCGATGTCCTGGGGCACGAAACGTCGGCGGGCCATCAATACCACAAGGTCACCAATGTCTGCGATATACGAGATGGTGCGCAGGGCGTGGTCCATCATGATCTCCTTGAGGTCCGTGTTCAGCACCATTATCTTCTCCGTCGAGATGAACAGATCCACCTCGGTGCTGGGCTGAACATCGCCATCGGGGGCCTGAAAGTTCGATTTCACTCAATTTAAATATATGTTCTATATAGTATATATCAGGTAATATGGGGGCTATGTGGGGAGTAGTTGTTGGAAATGGGGCGTGGAGGGATCTGTAGGGAGGCAAGCTTCGCTTTCGGGTAACACAAAATTTACAGCGGGCCAAATGTCATCGAGCCAATACGAATTCGAGGCAAATCAGGCAAACCAGAGGTGGGTTAGGTGGGTTTGGTGAGATTGGTGGGTTGGGTGGATAGGTAGGTGGGTTTCTAGTTCAGGTGGTTGCGGGGTGATTTTTTGGGAGTCTTAGTGGGCTTTTGGCTAGTTTCTTCATTACTTACCAGCGCCTATAATGCGAATTTTTGTGTTTCGATTCAATTTATATTTATTTTTCATTGTTTGCATGGCGATACGTGGTTTTTGGTTAGCGTGGTTGGTCGTCGCGGATGCGGAGCATTTGATGTGGAGGAATGATACATGAAAATATAACAGTAAACAGTTAATGACTTTTTCTATTTCTTTCGCTCTCAAGGTCGATCAATCAGCTTTGATGGGTTCAATGTAGGGATGTATATCGATAGGAAATGTCTGATATATCGACAAAAAATATTTTGCGCTGAATTTTATCGTAAGCGTTAGAAAATCTAAAATATGAATATCGCTAAATATGGCATTTATCGATAAAATGTCTAAATTGTCGAAGAATATCAGAAACAATGTTATTTTATTTATTTGTCTCCCTTTCAAATAAAAAATATATTCTTTTTTTAAATATATCAAATATAAATATATCAAATTGAACACATACCGCCACGATCTATGTTTCTATGTTTTGATGGTGGAGGCTGGGACGGAATAATGTGCGAGGGCAACTCAAAAATATTGGAAATACCGGACAGATCGAAAGGGAATCGAAAGTAGTATAATGCGCAGAAATTCAATCTTTTACTTTTTTAAATCGCAGTGCTGAGAAATAAAATCAAATAATACAAGGTCGAAAAATGGAACCAAAGCTGATCAATCGGAGCAATCGATCGAGCATCAGGCGAGCAGTATAGATATCAATTCAGGTTGTTATCCAGACACTGGATGGGCTTTACCTTAATCCGGGAAACTGCTTCCTCCGCTTGCATCATGCGCGTCGACTTCGTGGGCTGACCTTCGCAGACCAGCTGCGTGGAGCCCAGGTACTTGGCCCGGAAGAGTACGCCCTCGATGAGCACTGCACCGCCTGCAGTTGGTGAGAAGATGGACAAGAGCGGTTAGCACAACTAAGGTTCATAGGTTCTTGGGGATCATAGAGTACGTGTGGAGTATAAGTTGGTATAGTGTACGTGCATGTGTGCCAGCGAGCTAGTCAGATAGATTTTGGTCCGTTTGTCCGTCTGTCTGTCCGCCCAACAGAATATTGTCTTATATTTCGGGAACTTGCAAGGGTTCTGCCTTCGAATTTGGTATGCAGCATTATCTTGGTATAGTCTAGTCTGCTAATTGAACTCGAACGGAATATTTTTCAAATGTAATTCTTATAAATTTCTTACTTCAATCTAAATTAAGAAATATTTTCTGTCTTGTCAGTCGTGTCTCGGTGAGATATAAGCCTAAATCTCGGAATCTAACATGGGTTTTGCCTTTAAATTTGGTATGTAGTTTTATTTGAAAGTTCTAATCAATATCTAAATCCCGTTGATTTTTAAAATTTGTTTAATAACCGATTATATAAAAATATCTATCAATTGAGATCTATTTTTTTGCCTTGTTTCGTGTCTTCTTGTTCGTGTTGGATCTTAAACACTATTACATAATGGAATTTTATCTTACAAATTGTATTTTACACACACACAGACACAGTAAAATGAAGAGTAGAGTTTGGTTTTGGTTTTGATTTGATTTTTGGTTGAACGAACGAACGAACGAACGACGCATGCAAAAATACGCAAATAAATATGCGAAAGAATACGGAGAAATGATAGGTAAAAATATTATATATACGATTAATATACGGATTAATATGGATCGAGAGAGAGATTTGCATATAGGTTTAATCAATTGATCAATTTACGCCATCTTTTCGCTTTCTTTTTCGATTATTTAGTGGCTTCTCTGGCACTTGGACAACATCAATGCAATGCACACAGCACACCGACATGACATGGTCACAGGATATATATATATTTGTAACAATTACTCTATATATATATGCAGATAATATATGTATATATATAGACGGCTATGGGAACAATCGAACGAAGGATAAACCCAACGCATTTACCTTCTTTGCTCTTACTCTTTTTCACTTTTTTCTCGCCGCTGCCGCTGTTGCTGTTGCTTCCGGCTCCGCTTCCGGCCCCGTTGTTGCCATTTGCCGTTGCATTGGCGATGTTCGTGCCGCTGCCACTGCCGCTTCCGCTTCCGCTGCCCGTGTTCGCACCGCCGCCATTGGCCACCACAACGCCCACTGCCGCTGTGGCCGTCGCCGCTCCTCCATTGGCCTGTCCATTCTCTGACGGCTCGCCGCCGAGCTGCTTGATGCCGCCTCCCGATCCACTGGTATTCCCTGCTCCTCCTCCAACGCCGCCACCTGCGGATCTCTCCGATCCCCCGCCATTCCCAGGACTCCCAAGAGCTGTTCCAGCTGTTCCGGCTGCCGCCGCCGCCGCTGCTGCCGCTGCTGCTGCTGCCACTGCTGCCGCCGTGGTGGCCGCCACCGCTGAGGCCACCACATCCACGGAGCCGGCCGAGCACAGATCGCCGCCAGAGGCGGTGTTTACCAGCTTACTGGGCGACTTGTCGCTGTGCTCCGAGGAGCTGCTGCGCGACAGGCTGCGCTGCACCATGCCGCCGACCAGATCTAGGAGCTTGCCCTGCGAGAGGCCGCCCAGGGCACCGAGCCCGGAGCCGGACTGCTGGCTCTTGGGCGGAATCGGTGGCGGCAGCTCCGGCGTGGAGCTGAGCAGCGCATTGTAGCCGTTGCGCGTCTTGGTGCTGGGCATCTGCTGCTGCTTGGGCGAGATCTTCGAGAGCAGCGAGCGCGGCTTGCGGTCCCAGCTCTTGTTCTCGTCGTAATAGCCCTGATCGTCCAGCCGCTGGTGGCCCAGCAGGCGGTCCGTCTCCAGGTCGGTGTCCACGTCCTCCTCGTCGGCACTGTGGTTTTTCGAGTGGTTGTTCGAGGCGGACTCGAGCAGAGCCTTTCCAGCGCCGCTGCCACCGCCGTCGAGGTGACGTGACAGCCAGACGGGCGAGTTGAGGCCTGGAGAAGGCGACCGCGGAGCTGCGGGAAGGTTGCTCCTCTCCGGTATGGGTGGAGGTACGCCTCCGCCGCCATTGCTGCTGCTGCAGTTGCTGCCCGCGCTTCGCGGCTTGGAGCCCAAGCCTCCGCTTCCATTTCCGCTTCCGGCGACCGTCGCGGTGGGAGAGCTGCGCTGCAGCGTGGAGCTGATGGCCACCGCCAGGGGAGTGTGCTTGCTGCTGGGCTGCAGCAGATCCACATCGGCCTGGCCATTGGTGCTGGCATTGGGCTTGCGATGCGGTGCCGGAGCGGGCGGCGGTGGCGTCATCTGCACCGTGTCCGGACGATGGAAAACACCTAAAATGGGTAAGGGATGCGATTAGGTTCCAAGTTGGACCCAAGGACCTTTCACTTACTGATCGAGTAGAGTGAATCCAACTCCGGATCGATGTTCTTGAACACTTTGCTGTGGTTGCTGGGACTCTGGCCCAGAAGCGGGGGCTGCGAGTGCGTCTGGGGCTTGGTCAGGCCGTTGCTGGGACTGGGACCCACGCCTCCGATGCCATTGCTGTCCGTGGTGGAGGCCGTGGTGGTCGTCAGGTTGTGCATGCTGTTCAGGCTGTTGTTCGTGGAGATGCGCTTCATGTCCATCAGCATGGAGATGCCGCCGCTGCCGCCGATGCTGGTGCTGGCGCTGAGACTGCTGGCCGGGCACTGGCCCTGTCCCCGATCCCGCTCCTGATTGGCCAGCGCCTGCTGCAGGTTCTTGTTGTTGTTGTTCTCGGTGTCGCTGGTGTGACCGGAGGAGAGGCCATCCTCCAGCACGGGCATGGCCGAGGCATAGTACTTGGCGTAGTTGGAGCAGGAGGTCGACACTCCGCCGTTCATTTCGCCGGAAAGACCTACGAGATACACAGAGTGGGAGAGAGATTGGTAAGCACAGACACTGGAGACACCCTGATCCCGACACTCACTGTCCAGATCGCCGCAGTTGGAGTCGTAGTCGGTGGTCTCCGGCGAGTAGCGATAGTTGTGGCCTCCGCCCGGGCCAACGCCCACACCCACTCCGACGCCGCTCTGGCCATTGCTGCCGGCGCTCAGCAACTGGTTGTGATTGAGTCCGTCCTGATCGCCGTCCCGCTCGCCGCTGCTCCGGCTGGCGGAGTCCAGGAAGAAGTCAAAGTCCCGCATCAAAGGACTGCCGCTGTAGTGCCGCCGGCCCACGCCCATGCCAATGAGCGGCTGGGCGGGAAGCGGCGGTTGCTGCTGATGCTGCTGCTGCTGCTGTGGCGGCGCCTGTTGTCCATAGCCGCCGTAGACATGGCGCTCGGTGGGAGCAGCCTGCAGCTGCTGCTGCTGCTGGCGGTAGTTCAGCTCGTGATCCTGGTCCAAGACGCCATCGTCCTCGTCCTCGGCCTCGTCGTTCTCCTCGTCGGCCAGGTCGTCATCGCCCTCGTCGTCCTCCTCGGCCTCCTCCTCCTCGGCCAGGTCCTCCTCGTCGCGCTCAAAGTTGCTGTGGAACTCGTACTGTATGTCCTGCAAAAGAAATCATTATTCTTGTTATGCTTTGTAAAGTTAAAAGAACGCTCCGCTCACAATGCTGTCCACATCGCTGCCGTTCTCCATGATGGGCTGCTCGTCGGTGGAGGGACACTTGAAGAACTCCTCCAGCACCTTGCGCGTCTCCGAAAACTCGTACAGATAGTCGAATGTGGAGGATTTGGTGTGCAGGCTCAGAGGACCCAAACCGTTACCGGTTCCATTCACGTTTCCGGTTCCGTTGCCAGCTACCGTTCCCGTTCCGTTTCCAGTTCCTGTTCCCCCTGCCACTCCGTTTCCGACTGTCGGTGGTGTCATCGCTCGACCGGCCAGCTCTCCTCCGGATCCGACTCCGACTCCAACTCCGACTCCGATTCCAGCTCCTGCCATTGCCACCTCCGGAGTGGTCAGGTCGGATATGGTGCCAATCTCGGACACATCGTTGCTGGTGTCCTCTGCATTGTTGTCGCTGCTCAGCGGCTGCTTGTTGTTGGTGTTATTGGTATTGTTGTTGCTATGGTTGCTCATCAGGCTGGCGAAATGTTGCTGCTGCTGCTGTTGCTGCTGCTGCTGCTGTGCTTGTTGCATGTGCAGCGGCTGCTGCGCTTGCTGCAGGGTGGGAGAGCTGCTGCGAGGCTCACGATGCGGCGGTGAGATGATGCGCTATTGGAGATTTGGGATATTGGATTAAGATGCGTAATGAGAGAATAAAGAGTTCTCACCTGTGGAAATCCGGGACGCACGGGATAGGCCTGCAGCGGCTGTTGCTGCTGCTGCTGGGGTGGCTGCCCCGCCTGCTGCTGGTGGATCTGGTTGGGATTCAGGGGCATGTGGGCATTGTGGGCACTAAGGGCACTCAGGGGATGTTGGCCATGCGGCTGTGTCTGGGCCAAGGCGGCGAGGGCTGCCCGGGCCGCCGTCTTTTGCAGCGAGGTGGCCGTGGCACTCAACGGCGGAACTGCTGCCATGGGAAGCTGTTGTGCTCCTGCTCCAGCTGCTGATCCTGATCCTGGATCCGCTGCCGCTGCCGTTGCTGGTGGTTCGCTTTCGTCCGCTGATGCTTGCGCCGCCGCCGCCGCTGCTGCTGCTGCTGCTGCAGCAGCAACCAAGTTGTTAGTGGTCACTCCAATGCGCCGTGGCGAGCCTTCGTACTCTGTAGAAAGACAAAGGATAAAGGATTACAAACTGTTTGTATCGAAAACCAAGCCGAAAGCCTACCTATGATGCCGTGACGCGACTCCACGGCCAGCGTGTAGTTGCGCTCCAGCTGCCACGAGTCCAGCTTGTGCTCCCTGTAGACGTTGTTGGGCTCCGGGCTCTGGATCTGGATCTGGTTGTGACTCTGGCTGGCCTGGTTGAGCAGGGACTGCATCTGGAGCTGGGACTTGTCCGCCGTCAGCTTGCCGGGCTTGCTGTTCTCCTCCGCCGCCTGGTTCTCCGTCGTCACACGTAGATCTGTGGATGGGGGAGGAAAGCGATGAGATGGGATGAAATCAGGGTTGTGGCAATGACAAGGGTCACAGGCGATATCATGGCGGTGCCATCAGTTGGACGGCTTGGCATGCCAATTAATTGCAATCAATTAAATTCCATTTTGGAGCGCTTCCTACGCTTTGTTCGCGGTGGCTCCCTCCCCGATTGGGAGGAGGACGAGGACGAGGAGGAGGACACGGAATCGGAATCAGACTGGGCATCGGCCGTGTTGTGCTCATACATATTTGCAGTACACTTCATTACGCATGATTTGCAATTCAATTACCCGGCCCCCATCTGTCCATCTGTCTATCTGTCCGGCATTCAGCCAGTCGGAAATTGGTTTCGCACAGGAACTGCTGCTCCTTCTCCGCCTCCGCCTTGGCCGGTGGAGAGTCCTTCAAGCCACAAATTGCTGCAGGCACGTGCAACCACAGAGGTTGCCGCTCGGACCGAGGCTCGTCCCGGAGAATGCCTGTGTGCCACTCTAAATCAGTTCCGCCCAAGGATTCTGCTACTCGCACCCATGCACCCATGCTACTCGCAAAGGATGTGCTGTGCACCAGGAATATACATATATATATAATTATATATGATTTATTTTTAAATTATATCGGCAATTAACTAAATTAAGCCAAGACTAGATTTTATGGTAACTTTAGGTAGGCCTTTAATTTATGTTTCGGAAGAGAGAGTTTAACGAGTGGCAGCTTAAAGAGTCAAAGTTTTAATATATATTCCGATTAACTCGATTGCAATTAATCGATAATGAACTATGACTGCTTTTATCGAAACAAGAATTAATGAAATAAATTTTAAAGAAAGTTTTAATATGAAATTACCCTTCATTAACACTCAAAAAATCATTGGTTTTGAATTGCTCTTTGTGCTATCGAAGGTTCTATCTAATTATCGATTTATTATCGATTCCTAAACTAGCTATCTAATTACAGATTCCTTAGTGGTTTGCACTTTGTTCTCCGAACAATGCGTTTATATATATAGATTTTTGTTCTGGAATGCCACAAACACAAAGTATGCTACAAAAAGTCTGATCTTGAAATATCGCATATCATTGCATACTTTTGAGGGACTATCGATTTTTGTTCGCTATTTCTGAAAGTAAAATGTGAAATCTTTAGTATTTTACTCACGCTGCCAGCTCTCGTTGAGATCCGTATTGCCATTGACCAGACGATGATCACGCTCCCTGTCCCGCTCTCGCTCTCGCTCCCTTTCCCGCTCCTCGCCGTGTCCATGACGCTTCCTTTGCTGCTGCTGACCCGCCAGATGGCTCAGGTGGTTCTCCCTCGCCGCATGCACCTCCTGCAGCTGCATCTGCTGCTGCTGCTCCATCATTAGGTGCTCCCGCTCACGGTCCCTCTCCCTTTCCCGCTCCCGCTCCTCGCGCAGCCTCAGCTTGCGCTGCTCCCGCGGCTCCCAGTCGCCGGCATGCTGATCCAGCGACGATTTGCTGCCATACAGGTAGTGACTGGCCAGCGGGGTCAGTCCTTCGGCACAGGGATTGGTGCTGGCGGAGGCGGTGGCCACCTGCTGCTGTTGCGGAAAGCTGTTGCGATTCACCGGACTCCTGCCTACCCGCAATTGAGCCTGCGGCTGCTGCTGCTGCTGTTGCTGTTGCGTTCTCTGGCCCAATCCGTAGGCCTGTTCCCGCTGCTGGTGGTAAGCTCGTCTGGCAGAGGCGTGCAGGTGTTGAGCCTGTTGCTGCTGCTGATGCTGCTGCTGTTGATGCTGTTGCTGATGCTGCTGATGCTGCTGCTGCTGGTGCTGCTGGTGCTGCTGCTGCTGGTGCTGCTGCTGCTGCTGCTGCTCCTCGGCATACTCCGTGGGCGAGTGGAGCAGCGAGCTTGCCCTGGTGGGCGGCGCCTCCCAATAGTTCTCCTTGATGAAGGGGTTCTGGCTGCCACCGCCTGCTCCGTTGCCATTATGCAACTGCTGCTGCTGCTGCTGCCTGTTGGTGGCTGGCAGGTTGGCGCTCCTTTTGCGCGGCATCTCCGCGTAGCCGCCGGTGCCACGCCGGCTGTCCCCCACGACGGTGTGGTGGTAGTAGAAGGAGGAGGGATAGTCGGGCTCCTCGCCAGCGGCCGCCGCTCCGCTCCGGCTCCGGCTCCTGTTGCTCAGCTCCACGCCGGATTCTCCGCCGGCGTTGTCCAGCTCCGGCTCCTCGTCGTCAGGCGGCGTGGGCGGCGTCAGAGGGGCGCACAGGAAGGGATTCGTGGAGATGCGCGGCGTGACCGAGGACAGCGATTCGGAGGAGTGCGACGAGGCCGAGTGCGGTGGCGGTGACTGTGTGATGATGTTGACGCTCTTGTAGTAGCTGGGCGGCGTGCTGCTGCTCGCTGGGGTAATCAGGGGCGTGACCAGGGGCGGCGGACTGGCCAGCGGCTTCTCCTCCGTGGGAATGGCCGCCGAAATGGGGCTGCTGCTCCGGTTGCTGCTGTTGTTGAGATTCACGTCCGCCAGGAGCTCATGTCGCTGCTGCTGCTGCTGCTGGGTTGCCTGCTGCTGCTGCTGTTGCTGTTGCTTGGGGCGGCACTTGGGGAAGAGCAGGCTGATCTGATCGTTGAGTGGCGGCGATGGTGACAGCAGCGCCTGCGACAGGTTTAGCTGCGGTTGCGGCTGCTGCTGTTGCTGGTAGTTGGAGTTGCTGCCGTCGCAGTCGTGATCAAGGCTGCCGTTAAGCGCGTAGAAGCTGCTGCGCTGCTGGCTCGCTGTGGCTGCTGCGTGGGGCTGCAGGCGCTGGTATTGCAAGTGCTGCTGCGACTGTTGCTGCTGCTGCTGCTGCGGCGGCTGATGCTGCTGCTGCTGCTGCGGCTGGTGGTGATGGTGGTGGTGATGATGATTACTGCTACTAGTTGTTTGTCCAGCAGCCAGTGTCGTCAATGTTGTGCTGACCATTATTGTTGCCAATAAACTGCAAGGACACAGAAAGGACATCGAATTAAAGACCAATGGAAGTTTAAGTTATGGTTAAATAAGGGTTAACCAAGGGTAATCTGAGGTTGAAGTCACATTTAAGTATACTTTTAGGCTGCAAAGCTCATAATCTGAAGCTTATATCACAATTTTCAAACTTGTTCGCCGAACTCATGGTACAAATACTTAAGGTGGTCTCATTGCATGAAACTGCTCTCCTTGGAGGATAATCTATTTGCTAACTCTTCTAGGCTTTTGTCTGTCTGAGAGCGCAGAGAGCGCTGTTGTTTGATGAGTTAACCTTAGGTAATTGCTTCATGGTTGGACTCTCTTCTTTTGTCCTTTGCTTGAAAGAGCGCTTGACACAGATCACAGAGAGGGAGAGTGAAAGAGAGAGAGAGAAGAGTTAAACCTTAGAGAGAGATGGGTTAGTCCCAGCAAAAAGAGTAAAAAAGAGACAACCATTCGATCACCGTTCAAGTTCTGATCTCCAGACAGGCGACAGACAACAATTGCTGCGGCTTAAGCATTTCGCACATCGTTTAATAAGCCCCCTTCCCGCCGCCCTCCCGCCACTGGGCCTGCGGGGCTCTCTTTTTGCCTACACGCTTCACGTCCTGCTGGCAGTTGTTTTAATAAATGCAGGCGCAATGTCAACCTTTGTCATGTCCGAGCGGCAACGGGGCGTGACAGTAACGAGTTCTGCCGCTACCGCTGCCGCTTTCGCAGTCACATTCACATTCACAGTCACAGTCACAGTTGCTGGCCGTCTGGGTCACGTTTCACGAGGGAAAACAAATGGCGGCCATAAGACCGGCAAATATTTAATTGTCCGTTCCCCCCAAAAGGAAAAAATAGAGGAAACAGGGAAATGGAGAAATGCGAAGGCGAAATGCGAAACACTCGTGCAGCAGCCAATCAATGTCATTGAGCGATGGCCGTCGGTTTGCTGAATTTTAAACGTCGCCTGCGATGGTCGTGCGTTTAAATTGGATTCAATTTGCATTCGCTACGAGCTTTTTGTCATCTGCCATGCAAATGAGCCGCAATGGTGGTTTTTTTCTTTGTTTTTCTGGTTTTTTGTCTTGCTTTTCTTTTTTTTTGTGTGTATTGCCGACTGTGGACGGCGTGTGGATCTTGGGACCAGAACAGTGTAAAATATGCAAATGGCGGTTGGTCGGGGTGATATGTAAATAAGCGAAAAAAAAAAAGAAAGGGGATTTTAGGGGTGTGGATTCCATGTGGAACTTGCTAGTTGCAGTTTTAGAATGTGGATTCCATGTGGGAGATGTTTATTTAAGAATTTCCTGTAAAATCAATGTGTGGCATTGTCCTTGTCAATGTGAAATCATGGGGAACTCTACAAATAAAACATATATATACATATAATAAAATTTTTATATTTATATTCTGCGTGAATTCTACATAAAAGTAAAACGTAAAAATAAAAAACAAAAATTATTGTTATATCGTTAAGTTTTTAAATCACTCAATAAAGTATGTTTAATTGTGAAGTATATGTGGATCCTTTGCGAAATTATGTTTCTAGTGCGACATTGGGATTTATAGAATAAATAAATAAAAATAACTAATTCGATGTAATTTAAAATTAGGGATTTAATGTGGAAATCAAGGTCTTTAGCAGAGATAAGCCACATCTGAAAAAATTACCTAAGAATCAGCATTGTTAAGCAAATACATGTGTGGATTCCATGTGGAACGTACCGAAAATTGTGGCTTCTTTAATAAATGCGTTAACTAAAGTTAGTAACCGTTAAATAAAGTGATTTCTGATGTTGACTTCAAGTGGAATGTATGTGGACTCTATGTGGATTTTAAGTAAAATAATTTCCTTTCGCCACCTCCCACTAGAAAATGACTCCCTTTAACCGCTTTAAGCTTAACCACATCTCAGAATTCCATTCCACAAAAGCATCCCGGCACCTAAAAGCATCCACATGTTATGCTAATGCGTTTGGAGTGTGTGTGGTGTTGTGTTGTAGCACGGTGTGGTGTGTGCCTGTGTGTACTTGTGCTTGGGGGCTTAAAATATTTTCCCAACAATCAAACTAAAAATTTCGAAAAGGATTAACAACAAGAGGAGCAGCGGCAGCAGGCAAAAGGCAGAAAAGCGTAGAAAATACCCACAGGGCCCGCTCATCCATACATGCATACATATGTACATATATCCACAGTACAGTGGGGATAAGCCGAGCGAACGTCGAAATATGTGGGCCATTGTTGTTGCTGTTGCCGTGCGTCTCGCATTGCTTTGTGCACTCGCATGGAAAATATGTTTTCGTTTTCTGGAATGCCACACAACTGAGCTGGTAAAGAGCAGGAGAAGCCGGGGAAACTGGAGTTGGAGCGGGAGCAGGAGCTGGAGCGGAGGCAGAAGCAGGAGGCAGGAGCACTAGGATGTTGGTTCGTGTGCGCCGCACGCTTCGCTTGGCATTAAGACGGCAACTGCCTGATGGACGACGGACAACGGACGACGGGGGTGGTCTTTCCATAACCGAAATCTACACAACAGCTAACAAGGTATACAAGAAGATGGAGTCGGAGTAAGAGCCGCCGCCGGAGTCGGATGCGGATAGTCATGGCCATGGCCAGGGCAACATTTTCTTTACGGCTTCACACGACACGAGCACACGGTTAGCTGGGCAAACATTTTCATTGCCCGACATTTATGGGGAGTGTGGAAAGTGCTGGCCAAAGCCATCTATCTGCCACTTCATCCGTCTTTGTAGCTGCTCTTCGCATCAACATCAATCTGTCGCCTCAAATCCGTTTGCTGTTCTCCACAGCATCGCAGGGAGCTCCCTTCGAGTCCATCTCGTCTTTAGCCCCATTTTCGCCACCAACTCGAACGAACTGAACGAACTCAACCCTCTTCTGGTGCCTCCATTCCCGCTCCTCCTTGTAGTACCGATGTCATGTTTGGTATTTTTCGGTGCCAAGCCCTGAAATTTGATGCCTTGGCTGCGCTTAAGCAGACCCTGACAGCCTGTGAAAGGATTGCGATTGCCATTCCTTTGATTTACTGGGCAACGCGCTGACGCTCAGCCCATTTTCCACGATTTTTCCCAAGCCTCTTAGTCCATTTGACACGGCAAACAAAAAGCAAATCGAAAGTGCTTTTCCCAACTTTTTGTTTGTGAAAAAATCTCAGATATTGGAAAACTCTTGTTTAGACCAATAGCTAATAGGATTAATCCCTTAGGGAAAGTCCTTGTTTGACCCAATTTGGGAGCTACCAATTACCCCACTATTTCTCTCCGTGTGCCTGCTCTCGCCTTCTGCCTTTAAGTGATGTCAAGTGCGAGCCATAAAAATTTCATAAATTCACCAGGAGCCCGGAGCACACATGCACACAGCAACAGCAACGTCCACATTCACATTCACATCCTCATTCTCATCCCGGAGCAGCTCCAGCGGCATCCTTGTCCTAGACCTGGCAGGTGCATAATTAAGTTACCAGCCAGGGGAGGACCGGTGTTGCGCGTCCTTGGAGTTTTATTAACTCAATGTCTGCTTAAACGATGCGTCGTTTGCCGCTCTTTAAATATTTAAAATTAATTCCAGCCTGTGCCACGCTCCCCCTCCCGCGTCCAATGAATCAAAATCAAAATCAATTGCCGGCAGTGCCCACAGTTTGCACCTAGGCGATATGAGAGGGGACGGGTTCCTAAGGGGCACGGGGCACGGGGCACGGGGCAGGGAGCACGTCCTGGCCTTAATGCGGTCCTGGGGCTGATACCGTCATTACGGCCACATTGCGGCAGGACACCGACAACGACGTGGGCAATGGGTTAGATGCAATTACCTCTGCCTATGATGGCATTAATTATGCAAAACAACTAACGCTGCGGGAGGTGGGCCCAGGTCCGGGCACTGGCACAGGCAGAGGCCCAGGCACACGCGGAGGCAGATGGGCGTGCCAGTGGCCCTAGGGCACGCAAGCCCCATCAAGTCCAGAAAGTCCCCGTGTGTTCGTGTGTGTGTGTGTGTGTGTGTGGGAGGACGACGTTTCTCGACTTCCTGGCGATTGCATGCCGCCGACGCCGCCAGCAGCAGTGCCGTAAATGAAACATGCAATTTATTTTAACCCAAATCGCCGACTGTTTTTGTGTCCGTTATGCAATTACTTTCCATCCTCGGGCTCTGGCCGCCGGCGGGGCGATAAGTACTGCTTTGTCTACCGATTGAATGCTCACGAATCCCTCATTCAAAGGTTCTTGTTTTCTGTATCCATAGGTACAGGGAGTGCTACGAAGTAATACCCAAGCCTAAGCGAAACACGTGTCTTAACAAGGCTTAAAAACTGCTTTAGGAGAACATATATTCTGTGGAATTTTATAAAATGTAATGTATGTATTATATATAAAAAATTTCAAGTAACAATAGGAAATCAAGAAGAGCAAGGATACTAGAGAGGAAGGTGGGCTATCTTTCAAAATAATTGCACATACAACCAAGTTGAGGTAATATTATCTGGACACAAGTCAAATTGTAGGTTGATTTATTAATTCTTCAAAAGAAATGATTAAAATATTTATCAGAAATCTAAGTAAATACAGACCGAAGGGGATTTCACCTGGAAAATAAGATACTTCTCTCCTCCCTTTTAATTACTTAGTTACCCCAAAAAGTAGGCAATGTTTTCCTAAGCCAATCGAGGGCAGGGTATCCCACAGTCGGTGCTGCACTCATTTGCCTCGCGAAGCTTAGTTAATATTTTGCAGATTTTCGCCTGGATCTGCAATTAAGACTGGGACAGCTTTTGGCTTTCACAGTGAGCGCTCCTCAAGGATTAATTCAATTATGGAGGGAGACAGCAGATGAGGAAGGAGAAAGGTAGAGAGAGAGCGAGAGAGATAGAGTGTGTGTGAGAGAGCCATTCGCTCGTTAAGCATTCGTGTGGGAAAATTGTCGCTAAGCGGATTTGAGTGCAGCGCGTGAAAATTGCTGCAATTTGGGTTAAAAACCATTTTGGCTAAGAAAAACCAGCACTGACAACAGCCGGAAAGGCGGCTGAGCGGGGCGGGGGCGGGAAACCAGGACGTCATGTAAAACGCCGCATGACAAAAGCACACGGCGATAAAAGCAAGCTGGGGGTGGGGGGGGAAGGCCAGGCAAAGCGGCAGATGGAGAAGCGAAAGCGAAAGGAAAGGAAAGGCGAATGTAATGAAAAGTGAAAGTGACTAAGATGTTTTTCCTAACTGCTGTCGTTGTTGTAATTGTTGTGTTGTTGCTCTTGTGCTGATGACGTGGGCGACTAGTAATGTTGACAAAAACAACAAGGAGAAGAAAAAAAAAACACAGCGACAGCAGCAATAACGATAGAATTGTAACGTTTGCCAAATGAAAATGGCAGCACGCAAAATGGCGACACAGCGACAGAGAGTCAGAAAGGGAGCAAAAAAGAGAGGGAGAATCAGAAAGAGAGTGAATCAGGGAGAGGGAGAGAGAGGGAGAGAGAAAGACAAGAAAGAAGGCCCGAAATGTGGACCAAGAGAGCAGGACGATGACGAAGATGGGGAACCAGGCGAAAACAAACATCATGACGAACAACAGGCAGCAGCAACAAACAGAGAAAGGTAAAAAAAAAAGAAAACAAGGGTAGCCACAAAAGTTGTGCCCACGAAAAGAGATAATTAAAGGAGAGCAAGAATGTATAAATATTAAATACAGTCGACTAATAAAATATTCATAAAAAGTTATGCAATACACAATTTCTGACGATTTTCGATAACTTTCTCACAGTTTCTATGGAAGTAAACCCCTCAAAGGCTTCTGTCGCTTTAAAAATATTATTTCCTGTGGTAAGCAAAATATATATAAGCTAAGATATATTTATATATAGCAACTGATCACATTTCGTCTTACATCCTTATAATAAGGTATTATCATACTGGTATTATAATTTTAGTAAGAAGCTTGCAGTGCTTTATTACCCTATCGTATCATTTATATTCTATATCAAACAGCCAAGTTAATCTACGCAAGTCCGCTTGTCGTCTGTCCGTTTCTAAGCAAACTTTGAAATATCTAAATGAAACTTTGTAGGTAGTCTTCTTTCTATTCTCTTTATATGTTGATGCTGATCAAGAATGTGAGAAGCGGGTTGTTCTTCAGGAACAGTTATCGATAAGCAATCGTAATGATCGATTGTTATATAATACCGATGTGTGAAAATTCTGGCAATAACTCTCTCTCGCAAAGTATACAATTTTCATCTTAATGTAAAGTTTTGCTAAAGGTAAAATTAAACACAAGCTTTTGCCAGCGACATGCGCACTAAGCTCAGCTCAAATACCTCCGGCTATAGATCACAGCCGGTTATGGCAATAATTCCAAGTGGACACTCAGAACTGTTTAAACCAACCCCCGCACAACACACGCACACACACACAAATCAAATTTGTTGTGTGGCCCAAACACACTGGAGGGTTGAGTGACTGGCTGAAATGCCTGCGACTAACTGACTGACTGACTCATGCCCACGTGCACGGCGACATGTACAGACGTGTGCTCGGGCGAGGGGAGCATGTTGAATGGGTGTCATTGTCGCCGCTGGCAAATGTGTGCTGCTCTCGGGCCTAAGGATCCATTAATAAAATCAGTTCAGCATAAATTACGGCTGACAGCGGTGTCCCCAGACCCGATCGATTGAAAAGTGAAGTGAATATTTCAGGCAGCCCGGCAGGGCGACAATGCAAACAGCTTTAAGCGGCTTACCTGGATGCTCACCTGGTTTCGCATTTCCCGTTTCGCATTTCCAAGTTTCCATTTCCCATTCCCTTTTGCCGCTTTCCCTTAAATGGATCGTAAAATTTAGCTTTCTCCCGACTTGATGCTAATATTATTTGACAGTGTTTCGAGTGTGCAAGTGTGCGCCGTCTGCCTTCTGTTTGACTGACGATAAAGTGTTTTGGCTATCACCTGAAATGCACACCCCGGCACAAACTGGCACACACACACACACACACACACTTTTTCCGGACTCCTCCGGCGTGGGGCTACGCTGCCAATTCCGGTCCGGCTCTCTGACACATCTCCTCGGTGCGTGCTGAGCGGGTTTTATGGCACAAGTTTTCATTGGCTTAATGCATATTTAAAATTGGATACATTCGTCGGCAACCTGGCATCATCCGGCCAGTCAGTCAGTACCCCCCAGCCCCTCCCGAAATATTCCGGAAAATGCCGGAATTTCCTCGCCCACCCGAGACCCCGGCATAATGCCTCTTTGAGCTTGCAGCATTTAAACTGATAGCGATGAAAGTTTTAGCACAACGTGTCAGAGTGTAGGTGTACAGGGAGAAAAATCGTGATTTCCTAATATCCTTTGTAGGATTTTCTAAACAACATTTTAGATTTTGGAAGTGATCTGCAGAGTTTTCTAGAGTTTGTTGGTCAGAAAACGTAGTTGGTAAATTGGAAATTAGCTTTGTATAATCGAAGCAGACTTTTCGGCTTCACTTTTGGAGCAAGTAAAGCGAATAATAAGAAGGACTTTGTTCTTTAGGTTTTTCAAAAGTTGTTTTAAACATTTTTTAAGCAGACTTTTCTCTCGTCTTAAAGGGGATTTTTATTCGCTTTTTTAGCAATATCAGACTTTTCTATGCAAGTAAAGTTATCAATGTGTCAAAGTCCTTCGACTTTATGTTTCTTAAAAAAATTATTTGTATTTTTTTTATTTTAAAGAGAACTGAAATCTCCGTTGTTCTTGAAACACATTGTACCTTACTTAAACTTAATGAAGAAAACTTACATAAATTTAAGTAATAATATAATTTAATAGCTGAACAATTATATTTTATATTTAATTCTTTCTATAATAGTCTCCTTAATTATCATTAATCCCATATCACATAACTTTCCACAGTTTCTGTTCAAGTTAATGTTACCTTCCGAGAAGCATAATACCAGACACATTTTCCAAGATTTAAAATCCCTGTACCTAACTTTCACTTGATGAACAAAATGCATATATAATCTCTTTTCGCTGGTATCAGGGGTATCCTTTCGGGGGCTTACTTCGCCAGTCCATTATCAGGGGCGAAGCAGCTGCAGCGGGCCAGCAGCTCCAGGAGCTGGAGCACATGCACAGACCATAAACTTCTCGAGGAGCCGGCGCTTCGGACGGACTAATGTGTTTTGAAGGCAGCCCCGCCGACCCCCGCTGACACACATATGTACGTGGCGGGGGAGGGGGAAGGGGAAGGATATGGCCGCCATCCTTCATGTCGGGCTTTAATTCGCCGTCTTCGGCTGTCGTCGCTGCCTTCAATTATTGGAATGCTATTCGAGTCACGTTCCAGCGCTCGTGCCAGCCCGACCCTCCTGCCTTCAGATTGTTGCTATATATATACATTGCTCTATATATGCCGCCTCCCCCACCACCCCGCTGCCACTATAACTTCCTTAACGATTTTTTGTTTTTGTCTTTTGCGCTTGGGCCAAAGCCCATGCCAAATATAAAACAAAAGTACCAAAAATAGCTGGCGGAAATTTACAGCAGTCACACGCCTCCACAAAACACACCCCTTTTCCGATGTTCCGCTTTTCCGGCACTGCGCTAACCCCCCCACCCCAACCCCGCAATGCAATTTGTGGTGAGTCCCAGTTCCACTTCCAGTTCCAGTTCCAGTTTCAATGGCAGTTTGCACAACAGTTTCGCTTGTTTTCGGAGGCAATAAAACGTTTCGAATTAACATTTGTTGCCAGACAATTGGGGCACAAAGGAAGCGGGCGGCCGGGTCGCTTAATGGGAGCCTTGAGGATGCTTCGCTGGCCGCCGGATAAACTTTATTAAAGGCCGACTCCTGCCGGGGAATTCCGATGACGCTTCAAGCGACTCGTTCCAATGGGATTGGGTTAGGGCACACGAAATATCTGCAAATAACACCGGACTAAGCCATCGGAAGGGATCATAGGGGACTTGGAGTACCCAGTAATGGCGGGCGGCAGTCCTTGACATTATTTGTGTGGAAATCTTATCAAAGTTCTTAAGATATAAATACATTTTTATGGCACTGAAAGCATGACAAACATAGCTAAGATGTCGATGAGTCAGCCAAATACAATGTAGATGAACAAGATGCGTAACGCCACATTATATTTTTTTATTTTTAAGCAATTAAGCAGTTGATCTTTTGATAGGAGAGTAAAGCATTAAGAATATAAATGAAAAATATTCTAAACATCACTTTGTATTATTCAATTTAAAGGCTCTCATATTATAAGTCATACGTTGTGGCGTTACACAGCTTAATTCTTTATGTTCTCTAAATAGCTACCTGAAAGTTACTTTACACATTGAAAAACAGCTCTATAATATTCATTCTTTCTTGTCCTGGTTAATGCATTATTAATATAATGCCAGACAGGCTCGTACTCTTTTTGTCCTGAGGGATTTTGGTTAACTTGGCTTTAAGCCCGATCAGTCAGCTGGCCATTAGCCACGGAGTGCACATCTTCATTAGCAGCAGCTTCCCACTCAGCTCCGGCTGGCTGATGGATGGAGAGCGCTGTCAGGGTAATTAACCCGATGAAAGTAAGTGTCCAAGTCCAAGTCACAGTCCGAGTCCGAGTCCGAGTCCGAGTCCGCGGCCGAGTTAATGAAATGCTGGCAACGCCGACGAGTACGATGACGATGACGACAATTGGTATAAATTGCGGCTTCGCCCGAGGGGCCATGGCCGCCGGCAGCGGCGAGTTATGGCATGTGGCATGAGCGACACATCAGCCAGAAAGCCACTTTATTCTATTTCCGTTTCCGGCTGTTGTCGCCTGGCCTGCCTCCCTGCCAGAGTCCTACGCAATCCTTCCAGCACCGCCAGCCTTTGCCGCTGTTGTTCTTGTCAAGCTGCCGAGTATGTAATGTGCTTCCACTTGCCACAAGCTCGGTGGCAACAAGCGGCGACGTAGGCGGCAGCCCTGGATTGCGTGCCAAGGCAAGCAAACATACACACAGTCCCTAGCCCTAGTCCTGGCCGTATCCCAATCCCTAACCGGAACCCCTTGAAACTGGCAACACCAGAGAACCGACTCTGCCTTACAGTACACTGAGTTTACATATAATTGGAATAATATTTGTACACAATAATAAATAGTTAAATAATTCTAGTTTATTAAAACAATACCATCTCCTGCAGGGGTCTAAATAGCCTCGCATATACCCTGTTTCCTGTGTGTATCTTGGCTATAAAGAGGGGCTGGCCAAGACGAAATTTGGGGGCAAGTTGGCTGTGGCTATGGCTGTGGCTGTAGCTGTGGCTGTGGCTGTGGCTGTGGGAAGTGGCTGTGGCAGCTACAAAATGACACTCAAAATGTCAACGTCACCGCCACCACATCCTTGGAGGAATATGGAGGAGGACTTCGACTCCGACTACGACTCCGACTTGAAGTTGGAGTCAAAGGAAATGGGCTAAAAACGGGGCACATTGTGTATGCACAACAATGTTGGCTTCCACCCATGACGCTTCTTCCCGGTCTGAAAGCTATATTATATGGTCCTGGGACACGCATTTTTATATTACAGCCGGAATGAAGACGTTGACGGCAAGATATATGAGTGTTGCATGAGCCAGCAGCCAAAATATGTAGTTGCAACAATCTCTTTCTGGGTGGGATGGCTTAGCGGATTTTGTGGCGTGATTTAGAGGGGTTTATAAATCCGAAATCGTGGCTAATCTAGAGGTTTTGAGGGATAACACTGCGTAGTTTTACTACAATTTGGTTGAAGGAAATATAGAACGGGGAAAGGTTACCCAGAAACTACGCATAAATCTCAAGATACAAGCAATTAATCACCTAACACTTGCTTGGTCTTGTCGCCACTCTGCTTATGTGAGTCCCCGAAGGAGAGCCAGGAGCTGATACATTTTAAGGTTTATGCAACTGAAGGGATCACTCCAGAGTGATGTCAGGTTGGAAGCTGCCCCCCTTCAAGTCAACTCAATCTGACCAAGTATTTTCCAATTTTCCACTAAATGCGCTTAATAACTTAAGTCCTTGTCCGCATTCGTGTTTGTGTCCCTGCTGCCCCTGCAGTTTGCATCCCCATGGCAGCCATTGCATACTTTATGAGCTGGGGATTAGGGTCATTAAGGTGGGAGTGGTGGCCCCGCACATATGGGTGGCGGCGACAGTGGCTACTGTGGCGACAGTAGCAACAGTTGGTGTGCCCTCGGAGTTTCGGGACCGCAAAACGTTTAGCGCTAAGCCGGCGCCGGGTCTGGGCTCAATTCTGCTTCTTTTTTTGAGAGTCAAGTGGGGGAGCTATCGATGAGTCACAGTTCGTGGGGTCGAAGGTTCAGTTTGGAGTTTTGGGTTTGTGTTTTGTGCCAGGGTTTAGTTTTAGTTTTAGCTTCGGCCTTTTGCCAAATTAGTTTCGCTCTAAGCTCTTGTCAAAAGGGCAAAGGTATTATTTTTAGAGCGACCTCCCCCGACATTCCCATTTTCGATTTCCCTTTCGGTTTTTTTTTTTTTTGGGAAAACAGGGATACGGCCACCCCAAAAATTATTTGACAAAGACACCCCCCGAGGTGCCGGGGACTGGGACAAGTTCAATGACACGACAACGAGGAGATGGCTGCCTACTTAAGTGTTAAGAGGGTTGGGCTGTGGCTCTCACCCACTCTGCCTCTCTCTCGTTCTCTGTGTCGCTTTCCCATTTTCTCATTTTCCTGAGGGGTGCTGGTGTTCCGCCCCGGCGTTGATTGAGCTCCACAAATCGATTTCCATTGATTGATAAAGCCACCAAGGCGGCGTCGGGCGACACAACGAAAACTCCACACGGCGAGAAATCAGTGTTCGTAATATAATTTTCCTCAAAGCATTTATCTACTACTTCGAGCACTCGTTTTTCTGGCAGTGAAACAGGTGCAAATGCTCTTTTATACGATCTGTAATATATTTATTTTTCGCTGCGAGATAAATAGCTCCACCCAGGGGGAGAGGAGATTCGGGGCCCTGGATAAGGTCAAATACTGTGGTTAACTCCCTGCACAAGGCGCAGGGCCCGATAAATCAATATTGAAAACAAAATGACAAACAAAGTGCCACGCGTCGCAGTCAGCAGTTGGAATTGTGATAAAAGATATACACAGTGGATACAGGAGGAAACGGGGAGAGACCAACGAAAGGCGAAAGGAAAACATTGTACAAATATTCAGAGCACTTTCCGCATTCATTTATTAAGCAAACAAACAAGGGGCAGACGCCCATAAGGGGGGGCAGAAGGTCGCCCAGAAAGCGGGTGGGTGGTTGGACAGGCGTCATAGGTCGGGCCCCTTATTTATTTCCAATTCCACTAGCTCTGGCTCTGTGTCATTTGTTGGGCCCTTCCCAGGAAGGGGTGGAAATTTGGTAGAAGAAAAAGAGCGAATAGATACAAGTCCAGGATGAAAGGGTCTTGCCTCGGATTGAAATATTTTCAGATGCTCCTTGAGACGACACGCCTTTCAGAGAAGTTTCGAGATCCACAAAAGAAGGGGTTCTAATTTATATGTTTTCTTATATTTTCTAAATGTTTCAATTCTTCATCAGTATAAATCTAAATCCATTATTTTCCACCAAGACCCAGACTTGTCTTGCTCTTTAACTAAATGTTATGCTGCCAGAATTGCTGGGAATCGAATCAAATATAGAGAATGGGAAAAGTTACTCCTCCTCTCACTCTCTCTTGGAGCAAGAACCCTGCGGTTTCCCTGGGTTTTTCCTATTTTTGTTTAAGGATTCACGATTTAAAGAATCGCCCAAAGACACGTACGAACACTGCGGCGAACGGCGAACGGCAAGCGGCGAACGGGGCGGGAAAATCAATGGAAATTTATGTGACTCAAATATAAAACAATTTTTATTTCCAAAGCCCGCTCGGCAGCCAGCCATACATGGCGATATTTTCCACAATTTTTGCAGGTTTATTTCCAATCTCCTCGAATGCAGCAGCAGCAGCAGTGAAAGCATTTCCCAGGGGGGTCCTTCGAGGCGGGGGCTTAAATTCGTGTGCATTGTGCATGCTTAATTGAGTTGTCCTCCCGCCGCCTCCTCCGTCCCCCGTCCTCGGTCCATTTCATTTCTTTTTCTTCCTGTTTCTGTTGCCGCTTCCCCGCTTTCGGAGGGCGGAAGTGGGCGAGGACACACACGTGTCCTGCGAGTGTGTCTGCTCGTGTGTGTGTGTGGCAAACAGTTTATCGGGACAGCCACTCGGCCACTCCAAATCCAGGCCCCTCTGCGAAGCGAAATGTCCCCGCGCACACAACATCGCTTCACTTGATTTCCATGTCACCGACAAAGCACATTCCGCACTCTCGTCCTTCGTCCTTTGTCCGTGCACAATGCTAAATGCTGACATGACTGCGTATAGGTCCGCCAGACAGCCCCTGCACCAGTGCCTGGACATGGCCTAGATGACATCTCTAATCTCAAGACATTCCAGTCGCTGCAGAATGGGGATGTTCGTTGCAGGACTCTTCCGTTTTTCCCTCGCTGTGAAATATCCTTAACCTTAAATGGTCTTTAATAAGTGCTAGCCCTATGCTTTCATTTTGCAGCGAACAATGCCACGGGAAAGTCAATTAAGCACAGAAGCCAAATGAAATTGCATTTAATCCGGCAAATCAAAAGCTAACAAATTAATGCTTTCCATGCACCTTTGTGCTTTGTGCTCTTTTTGCTCACTTTCAGAGCTAATAATGGGGTTCCATATCTGAAATCGATTGCTTATGGGATTTGTGGAACTAATTGTGAGTTGGTTAGCAAGGAGAAGAGCTCGACTAAGGGATACCCAGTATCGTACTTTCTTTATTTATCATCATAATTTAGGTATAATCTCTAAGCTTAAATTTGTAATGCTTTACTTAAGCATTTCTTATACTGTAAGATCGGTAAATTAGCGTTTTCCGAACTTATACAAGGTATCTAAAGGCACAAAGTATCCCAAGGAACTGATGGGAATTTGTGAACTAGAAGTTCAGGGTTTTTCCCTTCACTATTTCTTAAAATTCCTATAAATATATACCCTTTAAAGTGTTGAAAATGTCTGCATCTACCTCTCATATTACATTAACCTTAGCACTTAGTTGTAATACAACCATATTCCATTTCCAATCAACTTTTAACTATTGCTATTCTCGCCTCTAAATAATACATGTGACCCCTTTGTCGGGTTTATTTCGATATTAATTCCACACAACCGCAAAATTAAACAAGAAAGTAAAGGTTGCTAGGGAAAAGTTGAGGTAAGCTCGAGGAAACTTGAGAAAACTTGTAGGAGGAGCCCGAGGAGGTGCTCCCTCGATCGATGGTGGCCATCGTTGTGTCACTTAATGCGGCCGCCGGAACTTGGCGGCACTTTCATCCATATTCATTAAGCCCCCAATGGGTCAGGAGGGAAGGGGAAGGCAGAAGGAAAACTATTTTTATTAATTTTACAAATGAACACTTTGCTTTCCAATTCGATGTGGTTCGAGAGCCAGCAATCAGCCAGCGCAGGCCCAGACTCTGTTTCATCCCCTTTGGCCTTCTGTTCTGCGAGTTCCCCTTTCCCCCAACCCGTTCCCAGTCCCATTGCCATCCCCATCACCATCATCATCATCATTTTCATCGTTTGGCGTCGTTAGGAGAAAGTTTTCCAAGCCGCAGAAATGATTGCTGTCACTGATAAGGAGCCTGACAATGGTCCAAAGGGAGTTTCGGGTTGCTGAAAGCTGAAAACTTTTCCACTACTTTCGGTTTTAATTTCGCAAATTGCATTTGCCAATGTTATTTATTCAATCCACTAGCCTGGCTGAGAGGAACAAGTGGCAGGTGGCAAGTAGGAAGTAGTAGCAGGTGCCTGGGAGCTCGATTATTAACAAGATTCCCGGGCTGGCACGGCGTGCTGCTCGGCTCCATATACCCTTACCTGCCATCACTTCCAGCTCTAATCGATTTTTGATGAGATTTTTGTATTCAATTTTGGTTTTGATAGGCGAACGAGGAACGCATCTCGCGGGGGACTGGGGGTCTGGAGTGTGGCGTTAATGGCATCAGCAGGAGGACGGGCTGCTGGAGCATCTTGCAGGAGCAGCACCTGAAGAGCGGAAATTCAGATGGGAAAGATGCTGTACGACCGTGACAGCGATGCCATTGACATAATTCTGCAGCGCTTTTGTTTGGATTGCCAATAGCGAGCAAGGGTAAGGTGCTCCAGATGGAATGGGTTGGTGGTAACCTCCCCCCAGATAAGCAAAGGCAAAGGCCCCCTTTCTTTGTTTGACTTTCATTCGCTCATAGAGCTCGCAGTTGATTTACGCAGTTGCTCTCATAACTGGGCTAGGGTTGCCTTTCCAACTGCAGCTACTCTTAGGAATGGCTTTCCCAGGAGCAGCAGCCGGCAGGAGCCGCACTTCCAATCCCCCCACCATCTGTGTCCGCAGGCAATCGAAGCTTTTGTGCGGGAAATTTGTGCAATTCGCTGAATGAATCTCATTGCGCTCGAGTGATGCGAGGGCATTATTTCACTTCTGTCGAGGGTTCTTCGCTGGATTGTGCGGTCTGGCGGGGGGGGAGCTCTGTTTTTAAAGGGGGCCCCGACCTGTCCCGATAAGCCCGTAAATGCTGTGTGTATCCCCTGGCAAGATGGAACTCAAATGGGAACTAAAGTTCAGAGCGAAGTAAATAAATCTTGGGCGTGATTTGTATGGCTTGAGCAGAGGCTTGCGGGAAATGGGTCACTCGTTCACGCTTATCTCCCTCCCTCCCTCAATTTTCTCTCACTTTTTCCCTCTTTTGAGCTGTGGGTGTTTGTGTGTGGTTTCGCATCCGTGCAAATCACATTAGCTGCCGCGATTCCTGGCAAAATATAAAAAAGAAGGGGTGAAAAAATCACAGACCAGTGACTGACTGATTGAGCCTGAAGCTCACAGATTGGTCCGCCTGCTCTCCTTATCCCGTACCCGTTCCCGTTCCCGTTCCCCCTAACCACTTCTCCGCCTCTCCATGTCCCCATTGAAATTGGCAATTTCGTTTTCATTCAACGCTGACGAAATGCATTTCCTGAAATGAACAGCGACAAGGAGCAGAGAGCCCAAGCCGGAGATGGAGTCGTGCAAGGGTCATGGGTGGGCTGGCTAAAGGGGGGGTGATGTGCGCTGAACAGGACTGCGCATCAAGGACAGGACTCTGTGGCTCTGCGAAATGTCAAACGTTGCCGCAAGGACGTCAGCCGGAAGTGCAGCATGGCCACCGGGCAGTGCCCAAGGCCTTGTCAACCGAAGAGGGCCGAGTGCCATTCCACAATAAGTTTAATATATTGGCATGGACTTAAGTCCGGTCCAGGTGCTGCACATGTCCAGGATTCTCTGCTGCTGTCAGGAGAGGGAAGAGGGAGCTGGACTGGATGACTGTCAAATGATTAAGACATCCTGGCTAATTCTCCTGCAGCTGTGACACCGACACTGAAGTAACACTTTAATCTGTGTATTCCCAAGGAGGGGCACACGAGTGCGACGTCAGGTGTTTCCACTTACAAGGGATATTCACGCCTTTAAAGTGTCTTTCTGAATGATATTGCGGGTTTGTTCTGACCGGTTTCTTAATTAAAATGAGATGACTTCTGATCCAAGAACAGCTCCTGGTGGCAGGTGTTCGTAATGTACACTGGAGACTTGCTGAGCTGGGGTACGTTTAAGGATATCTGATTATGTAGCAGGAAGCCCACACTCGAAGTGTATGCAAGTCCCAAGCTGATCTCCCTTACGGAAGCCGATTAGCTTCCACTATTTGCCAGCTTGAAAGGAACATGGAAACGCAATCCGAGCACTAAGGACCCCTCCTTGCATTTGAATTCCCACCTTCAACGGGAGTGACTTTTCGAGTGCCAGGTTTAATTCCCATTCGGTGGAGGCTCCTGCACAAACTTTGCTCGCTTTATCTCAAAACATTGTCCGCTAATCTCCTCCAGCTGGAGTGGGTCGGGGCAGCTGGAGATTTGTGTGGCTCAACTCGAACTGTAACCTTCGGTGCTGTGCGTCCTCCTCTCTCTCCTTGACTGACCCCAAAAACTAAATCGAAACTTGGCGCTGCCTGCAGTTGCTGTTGCAGTTGCAGGACAATCTCGGCATTATCCTTCCGTTCTGGTTCCTTCCTCTCGGCCAGGCGAAGTTCAAATTCAAATAGAGGGGAAACCCCAACCAGACCAAATTTGTTTTTATCCCCCAACCCCAACACCAAACCCAACACCAACACCCACACCAACCCCAATTTAACTACAGGACTTTGTCCTGTGGGTTGTTTATATTTTTTCTGGGCTCGCTGCTTACACTTACCGAAAGTCCTCGAATTACAACATGAAACAAGTCGATGCCGGAGACACCTGCAAGTGGAAGAAAGGGAGGAAAATCCATTAGTTGAGTTCTTGACAAGGCTGTCGGTTCATTACACTTCCCCGCCACTTCTACTTCTACTTCTACTTCCACTTCCACTTCCACTTCCAAAGAAGTATTAATGATGCAACTGTCAAAGTTTTCGGCCCGGGACTGTACCTGCTAATGAGCACTGTACCTGCTCCCGAGCTCCCGACGCATCCCGATCTTCCAACTAAATTGAAAAGAATTAATGACGCAGCCCAGGTGAAAGGGAGGTGCGACCACGTCAAAGACATGCCAAACATATCACGTAAAACATTAAAATAACGCAGGAAAGGTGGGAGATTTTGTTGTTAAACAAAAGATAAGGAAAAAAGAGCTCAAATAAAATAATGAAATGAGGACGGGGAGGGAGCTGCTTTTGGCTGGGAAAACAATTAAAAGAATTTATTGCTCGAGTTTAATGAATTTTCAGCTTGTTTGCACGCACACACACACTGGAGAGTGGAGCCTGCGCCAGCTCAGCGTTTTCAATTCAACCATTTGATGCATGCTTGGGGGAGGGTTGGGCCTAAAAAAAAAGGAAAGGTAAGGAAAGAGGAAAAGCCAAGCCAAGCGCCACAGGTGTAAAGCGCTTACGTGTATAAATCTCCCGTGTGGCTGCGTGTGAGAACGAGAATGAATGTTATTGTTGAACATTGCTTAATGAAGTTTTTGTTTCTGCCCCGCTGCTGTTTTGGCCCTGGATTTCGGCAGCTGCTTAGACAGCAATTGATGGGCAGCCCCAGGATATGGAAGCCAGCTTACAGGTTACATCAGCCAGCACAGCTGAGCCTTACATGCTCCACTGAGAGAGAATGAAATGCTTTTGTTTTGCATTTCTCCTCTTTTTTTCTTCCTTTTTTTTTTGTCTGCCGGAATTTATTTGCGTTCGGGGCAATTAACAAACAAAGTTGCCGGGACAGGAATCCCGCTGAGCTCCTCCTCTACATAATCAGCGAAATTGAGTACAGTCTCGGCCCAAGGGCTACCTGCTCTTGGTAAAAGTTCTTGGCCGAAGTCCTGGAGAATCCCATACAAACAAAGGCCTATTATTTATCCTTGCAGGTATCAGCCTTGAAAGCTTATACAAAGCCTCAATAGGGTTAAAACCAAAGGTCTAGTTAGTCAAAAACCTTGAAATAATATCTTAACCTTGGGAAAACTTTCAATAAATATATTTTCGCATTGATCCTGACGCTCTTTTGATGTAACTACCAACAATTTTTGCTTTTAGGCAGTCCATTGACTGATTTGAAGTTCAAAAGGACAACTTGACACTGATCCTGATGTTTCATGGTTTGCAAGTTTAATCAAGGTTTGTGTTCGAAGGAAAAACAGGTTTAGTTTCACAGGATTTTCCATGAGAGAGGAAAAGAACAGTCGGAAGAGGAGCAGGTCAAGTCGCCTCTTGGCTTCAATTATGAAACAATAAACAATTTGCTTTGGCTTTCCCCGCTCTCTCTCCTCCGCTCTGTTTTCCTTCCAACGCCATTTCGCCGGAAGCGGATGTTTGATAAATTTTTTGCGTAATTTTTGTGTTTTCTCATCTGTTTTTTTTCAAAAATTTCTGCTTGCCAGGGCATTTCCATGATAACTGTTGATAACGACAAAAAGGCCCTTTGGGTGAGGCGAAAAAAGAACATTTTAATTTAGTTTGGTTTTGCCCGGGTTTTTCCCCAGCAAATCCCGAATTTCCCCGCCCCCGCCAGCAGGTTGTTAATTTATTGCCCGGCTTAGCCCGGTGAAGCCCCCATCTTCCCGGGCTTTCGGCTTGGCAACTGTTCGCAGGGCAACGGCTGAAATAACTTGGCCTTGCCAGCAAAGTGTTGCATTGGTTATTGATTAGGCCCTGCTGCTACCTTTCTTTTTTTGTTCGAATTTGTCGAAAGAGCCATTATTTGTAGAGGAAAAACGGCAACAATAATTGAAATGAAAACTTAAACAATGGAGAAAGCATAAGCACTGCCAAGGCAAACAAATGGAAATGCAAAAGCGCTGAACCATCGCTTAAAAAAAGGAGGATTTCTATTTTTAAAAGACTAATGCAAGTTGGATAATTGATTTTTACTGCTCAAATACATATTAAATTCAAGAGGATTAGAAAGGGATTTGGAACATAACCAATATTTCACCTCTATCGTAGAATTTTCCAGTAACTTAATTGTTAGGAAAATGCGAAAGAGAGAAAGAGAGACTTGGCCCGAGGGCCTCGTTTTTGCGAGTGTACAGGATCTGAGGGCGGAGACGGGAACAAGAGACGTTTACGCAGCTAAATCCAGGCCAAAGGCAAAAGTCAATTTGCCAAGGTTGTCTGGCTTTGGCCGAAAAGACCAAGAAGCTGCAGGAAAGGCGAGAGCAGAGGCAAGAGAAAACAGCCCTGGGCAGCTCGTAAATCTTTCCACTTTCCACTTGGCAATTGGCAATGGACACTGGACACTGGACACTTGGCCAGGACTTGGCACTCGGCACTGACCACCACAGGCCGTCTGCTTGGCCTTAAATATTCATTTGTCGGAGTTGAGAAATTGAAGGATTCCCGATTAGGAGTTCGATTCCAGAAGTTGCAAACTGCTGACAGCAAGGAGTAAAAGTAGCATCCTTGTTCTTTCCGCTATCACCGTTTGCACAGCCTTCGGTGGCATCGATGAGGTCAGGTGGATATTAAGGCTTAATTTATGCAACGATTTCTTTGCGCAACGTGTTTATCGAGCGCCTGTCCCGGGAGCATCTCTCACAACATTGCCGCACAAAGTGCTGCAAGGAAAGCAATATCCCTGCATACAAGGAGGCTCAATTACCCGGACCGTAGACAGGGTCCCCTTCCCTATAAAAGGGGAGTCAGTTTTTCGGCTACTGTGATTTCAACCCCCCCCAGGTCCAGTCACTTTCGGTTGTAAGTCGATTTTTCTTGCTTAAATCCACAAACATCAAGCGAGGACAGCTAAACGAACCTCACTTCCTGTCGCATCAGCAGGCGAAAATTCCAAAATTCGACATTTTCCACGTTTGCCAAGGCAACGAACTCTGCTCAATGCTCTTTCTGGAAAATTTGTGTAGAATTGTGGAAGCTAACAACTAGGAATAAACGTGGGGAAATCGTTATTAAATGTTTGTTCTTTGTTGTTTGCCTAAGAAAATGTATACATGGAAAATCACGATTTGATAAGAGTCTTCCTTTACTTTTAATATCTGAATTTTAATTTGGTTACAACAAAGTTGCTTTACTTTTGCTATCTGCCTGTAAAGAATTGATCATAAACTTTATTTTGTTGGACTCTAAGTCCGCTCTGTGAGCATTCGTGAGTGTTTCCTTTCAGGGTATCCGAGGACATTTGGTAATTTTCAGAAAGAGAGAGACAGAGGAGGAGCGAGAGATGCACATGGCATATGGTTGAATGCCTGGATGACTTGGTGGCCTGGTTGGCTGGCTGCTCCCACGAGTGCTGAAAGCTGGCAGCCAGGCAACCGGGCAGGGAGGAGCTCCTGGAGGGTATCCTGGAGGGGAGATTGCATTTTACTCGAGTGAACTGGGGCGCAGGATAAAACACGAGAGTGAGTCTCGAAACTGCGGCTGCTGCCGTTGTTGTGGCTTAGTTGTGCTGCCGTTGCAGCTGCAGTTGTTGCAAGTGAGAATGCATCATTAGTGCCAGCCAAGCTGCTTTGCTGCCTTGCCGCTTGGCTTAGGAATAACCCATTGGGAGATGGGAATACATGGCACTCCCCGAGGAGATATTCCAGCCCAAACCCGAACCCGAACGAAACCATGTGGCAAATGAGGCTAAAACACAAGTGAGAAGCCGGGCAAAACCAGAAACGACGTCTCAGTCGCAAGTTTCAGTCTCCATAGCTGCCAAGTGGCAGTGATGGATAGATGGGCCAGGACGAGGCTCCTTTTGAGAACAGCACTTGAGGCAGGTTTTCACAGAAACCAATGTTTAACTTCAAAGTCAGTGCATTTGTTTTTCAATGATTTTATACGTGTGTTTAACTATTTTAAGTTCTTATTTAAGCAACAGATGAATAATTCATTTAATAATTGTAATGAAATGAAATTAAAATCACAAATAAAGTGTCTAAGCCAACAGAGATACAAACTAAAAGGCAGAATGACTAGAAAGGGGTATGGTTTACTTTCAAACTCTTCAATAATTCCCACCTAAATCCGTATTCTGATTTTCTTTTCTTAATTTATATGCCATTTCCCTCAATATCTGTTTCTGTATCGGTACTTTATCCGCTTTATATGGCCGCACCATCCAGCTGTCAGAAGCATCCGCGGGCCATAAACAACCACGGATGCGTATGTGAGTGGGCGAGAACACAGAAATAGTTCAAGAGCCTACTTTCGGGGCATGCCAAAGCACTTAGCCCCAGTCCTTGCCTCGTGCCTCCTGCCTGCTGCCTCCGCCCCCAGAAATCATCATCATCCCCCCGCACAACCCCCCTCCTCGCATTCGGTCATGCCACATTGCATCTAGCCGCGATTTTCGCAATGAGTTTCACTTAACTTTTGCGTCACTTAAATGTAATTTGTGGAACTTTTTGGCAGGGCTTTGGGCTGTGTGTAGGATTTGTGTGTGTGGGAGGACTTGTAGTGTGCCTGGGTGTGCGAGGACTTGTAGTTTGCGTGTGTGTGTGGGCTGTTGTTGCTTGTTCGATTGCATTCGCTGGCGGCGGCATCGCCTCGTTCGCCACTTTTGAGTGCATTTCAGTGTAATCAAGCGCCCACTTCAGGCGCACAGAAGCCCGCTTGCCACCAATTCCCTCCCCCTGATACCCAGCCCCCCCTTACCCGCCATTTGAATGTGTGTGTTGCAGTTTCATGCTTTTTAGCATTTCATCATTTGTTACCAGCTTTTGCCTGCCAGCCAGCTCTATTTTTTCAGCATTTCGATTTGGCGAGCCTACAGAGAGTGTGTGTGTGTGTGTGCGTGTGTTGGGTGTGTGTAAGTGGTGTTGGCATTGTTTTCTATATTTGTGTTGTTGTTTTTGTTTTTCGCCAAACTCCTGCTGCAGCCGCCCCTCACAGCGCCTAGCCCTGTGCCTTCGAGTGGCCTTTTAATGCAGCCGCTTAGCGCGCGTGTTGCAACTCAAGTCGAGTTGCTGCTGCTGCTGTGGCGTTGTGTTATTTTTCTTTGTTTGGCCTGCCCCTGCTCTGCTCTGCTGTTTGCAACAATATTCATTATTTATTTCAGTGACCCAGTTGCCGACTGGTCCATGCCCTGACCCAATTGCCACATCCCAACGCGGGGCAGCCTTGAAGGGAGGAGCAGGCGAAGCTTTAAGTCTGTTCACTCCAGATGGCCTAAGCTCCCTCTGATGGCTGATCTTCGCCTGCTTCACAGAAAGGATCACACAGAGGGATTTCTCTAAAGGAATTCTAATCAAAATTAACCAGTTTCTGAGCACAAGACAAATGACAAACAAAATGTAGTAGAGGAAGAACAGAAAGACAGAGAAAAATTATACTTTAAAAGGGAAACATTGCAGGGAAAACCATTCGAGCCAAGAATTAAAAGCCGGAGGATAGCCTGAAGAGGAGGAGAGCAGATGGAAGGGAGCAGAGCTCAGCCAGCACTCAATTGAGTGGAAGATATTGTATTAGACGGGATAACAGAAGGGGACATGTTGAGGGATTGCTTTACCAGGAACCAGGATCTGAGCCAGGACAGCAGCTGAAGTCAAAAGCTGTCGCATCGCGATGACAATTTCCCAACACACACACACAACTTCCTTATTCTGAGCTCGCGGCCCGGGGCCAGGAGGTCCTTTTTCCCGGGACAATTACAAAATTTAGATTGCGTTATCTTTTATTTTTCTCGTTCTCTCTCTCTGCTACCACAAACAATGCAGCTTAAGCGGCGGCCAGGGGCGGGGGGGCGGAGGCTGATTGACAGGAAACAACGCCAACAAGTTGTTGCCACAGGAGGGGGCAGGACAGCGGCGGAAGGAGCAGCTGTTGCCCGAGTTGGTGCTGAATTAACTTGCATTGTACGGCGGCAGACAAAGCCTGGCAAAAGGACGATGGGAAAAGTTGTAGGCGAACATAGAAGAGCACAAAGGGTGGCAGGAACAGTAGCAGAAACAGGAGTGGGAGCGGGAGCAGGAGCAGGAGCAGGAGAAGGAGCAGGGGCGTGAGGAGCAGCAGGAAAGGACCTGCACCAAAGGGCAGAAGGCAGCACAGTTCCTTGGAAAACTTATGCAGCGAAATGTTTGCGCGACGTCCGCTGCCATTGTGCGGCGGCGTTTAAAAGCCTCGTCCTGCCCATCCTGGAGTCCAACAGCCCCCTTGGAGTGCCCAGAGTCCCCCTGCCCCTTCCCCCCACACACACACACACATTCCAGTGCATTTCCCGTTCCAGTTCCTGCGGAAGTTCGCACACTTTTGCTTACAAAGCGTAACAAATTCCCTTCTTTATGGTCGCCTATCTTCACAGTACACTGTAAACTATTTTTGAATTACGTGTAGAAATGGGGAAAGCCTATGGGATATATCCTTCGGTATTCTTTGAATTTTAATGCAAAAAATCCCTCTAGCTTTTCCCGCAGTGTAACTGCGGCCACATTGCTGCTCGGATGCAGTGCCAGCGTCGCCTCTCGGAGATAGCTGGCCAAGTGCTGGCCAATCCGCCGTCCGCCAGCTTGTCCGCTGTCCCACGTCCGTCGCCATATCCCCGCCTTCGCAAGGACTCTCATCTCTTTCAATGGCCTCTCACTGGGCCGGAATGGGGAGTACTCCCAGCAGTCCCAGTCCCGGCCATGCCACGCCGGCCAGGTGCTGTTGCCACTGTTGTACAGAAACACTACAAGGATAATGGCAGGCGGCAACAACAACTGGCTGCGAACAACAATGAGTGGCTGCCTCGGCGTCGCTGGCATGTTGCAAAAGTAATTCAATTTGACTTTTTGTTTTGAAGCTGTCGAGTGGGCAGGTGGCAAGGTGGCTAGGTGGCTGGAGGAGGACTCAAGGATTGGCAGGAACAACGGCAGCTGGCCGGGCAAACTTTTCCGGGGGAGGGATGATGCGGGCGATGCGCTGGGTAGCAGGAAGCGGGATGTGAATCCTGCTGTCGAGGATGTCGGCCATGACTGTGTATAAACTGCACTCTCAACGGGCTGCCAGAGTGGCCGAGAGCGTCAATTGATTTAGCCATTGAGTTATTGCCGCGTTCGCAAGTCCATCTCCCCTTCCCCCACTCTGTCTCTCTTTCTCTATTTGTCTTCCTCACCATTTTCCATTCGTTTTTGGCCTTCTCAAACCCCGTTTCCGCCCTCCAAGGCCGGCAGCTGACATACACCTGAGGGTCGTCGGAAAGGTCACGCAGAATCCTAAACAAATTATGCCAAGCGGAGATGCATTGAATGATAAATTTATATATATATATATCCAGGCTAGGTTTCTATAGTTAAAAGGAAGCCTCCAAGGCCGAGAAGGACATCCTCAAGAAGCATAAGAATTGAAAATGATTTTTCAAGCAAACATTCTTTTCAGGAAATTTTCTTAATAATTTATATCTTTCTTACTTTCCCAAGCATTTTCCCCCAGTAATATTTTATATCTATTATTTTAAGGAAGAGAAGCCTAATTTGTTTTAATTTTGTTACGATTCATTATCTACGCTGCGTATACTTAATATATGTGAACCACTACCTGGATTACGTATACGCAGTGTGGTATTTTTAATATTTTTAATTCACTTCCATCGTTTAAATCGTTGAAGAAACGTAAAGTAATAAACTCAAGCTTCCAAACATATTAAAATGTATTTAAAAATCCTTTCCAGCTGCATTTTGCTTTTAAATACAAATTAAAATGTTCGATTTTGTGCAATTGGCCTTATTAAAGGAAATATTCCCTTAATTGGGCAAGAAATGCAAGGATAATGCATTTGCTTTTGGCAAAGGGAAGAGACAGAAGTGAAGCATTTGCCACAAATATGAAGAGAATGTAATAACGACTGACTGATGGCGAAGAAGAATGCCATTAAGTGCTGAATTATTGCATGTTATTCAATTTGTAACCTAAACCATCTGACACAACAGAATGGAAGCCACAAACAAAACATAAAGAGTATCATATTAAGTTTATTACTTGCCAGCTATCAATCTATTAACTTGCTTACACAAGCGTTTAATGATCAAAGTTTTTGACTGAGGCTGCAAAATTCTTGAAGTTTTGAGCTTTATGACAGAGAAAGGCTGAACCATGCTTAGGTGGGGGAAATGCTTAAGGAAACTGCTGCACAAATTGTTTGTTTGATAGCTCGTTAGTGTAGGAATATTGGGGATTAGAATAAAACGAGGCTGGATGGCTTTTAAATACATTCCCCAGTTGTATTAAGGAAACCAAATACTTCCTAAACTCTATTTTCAAACCGTCACAATAACAAGACTTTACAATTTAGGCAAGTTAGTTATTATTTTAGTAATCCTTGGATAAGCTGCAATTGAAAACCATTCTATGCCGATTTCCGAAGTTTCTTGTTTGCTTGCAATTATTGCCTGAAAGTGCCTTTAAGCCGCATTCGACCATATGGCGCCGCAGTCTATCATGGCAAGGCAAATCACAGCTGGCCTCGTATTAATTAAATAATAATTTCAGCAATTTGGTTTTGATTACATTTATCCAGCCTCCCCCAGCCCTCCTGCCACACCGTGTGTCCTTCGTCCTGCGGGAAAGCCAGCCGCAGAACGACTGCGCCAGTGTAGAGAAAACACCTTAAGTGAGTCCTCCCCTGTCGCTGCGGCCGCTCCCCTGGGGCAGAATATGATTTGTGGTCAAGACGGGCGACGACAATGAAGAAGCCATAAGCCAAATTAACAATTAAAGTAAGCCAAAGACAGGACTAGGCCCCAAACCTGGGCGGAGAAGGTGCGAACAAACAAACTGGCAACTGGGAAGCTGAACACACAACGGGCCAGGGGAGGCTGGGCCTGGCCAGGACAAGGATAAGCGCGGAGTGAGTGGCAGGGAGCGGCAAACAAACAAAGGCCCAAGATACAATATACATGTCCGGGGCCCTGTTCGAGGGAGTGTGCAGAGGAGCTGCGAATGGGCACTGACTCTGCAGAAAGGCGTCCAAGTTTCCGGAACGTTCTCTCCCTCTCTCTGATTGTTGAAGTTTTTGGTGTGGCGGAAAGCCCATAATAGTTTCTGGGATTCCGGCGACACGACACGCCAGGACAGGCCAGGCCACACGCTCTCGGATCAGGGCCAGAGTCCGGAGTACCGAATACCGTGCAGAGAATACCGAGCACTGAGTACTGAGTACTTGTCTGCAGAGGCAGTAAATTGCATTTAAAATGCCATAAATTAAGAGACAACAACTGACGACGGCGCCGATGCTGAGCTGAGCGAGTGAGTTCCCACTTCCACTATTAAAATGCATTAAAATTGTTTTTAATGTCAGCTGCATAGAGGTCACGCCACCAGCACATGCACGGGCATAAAAAATTTATATTTTTTTTTATAAATAAATTTGAAAAAATAAGCACAAAGCGCTCTTGCCGCCACCACCGCGACCTCCGGCGCTAATCCAATTTGTCATAATTAAATTACTTTAAGCCACTTTCCGCAGGACTTTTGTCCGCCCCGCCCACAATTTCCACCTCGGTGGCAGCGCTCTTGAAAAGTTTGGAGGCCGCACTTAGAGCGCGCATAAACCTCAATTAAACGCTCGCCCCGTTTAGCAAATGCGCGGACAAAGCCCGGAGAGGCGCGGAAAAGCGGCGAACAGCGGGGAAAAGCTAGGGAGAGTCCAGAAAGAGAGTGGGAAAGTGCAGCAGGCTTTCGAGGCACATTAATACCGAATGAGAAATAATTACAAGTACTTAACAAAGCGATTTCGATGCTCATTACAATGCACTCGCCGGCCATTCACAGAAACTCCTCCTGCCACACCATTTTCAACCGCTTTTCCCCTGTTTCCACACACAGCAGCAAACGTGCAGGAGATAAGCGTATACTTTCCACACAGAAAGAAAAAACGAAAGCAAAGTTTAATTAAAATAAAATACACAGTATGCGCCTGTTCGGGCGCCAATGTAAAGTACAAGGACTACCATACATGGCGCCCGAGCAGGCACTTGCATCGCAGCACAGCTACTCAAACTTCAAACTTCAAACGTAAAACGTTTTTCAGTAAATATATTTTAAGTGAAAAATCCTTCGCTCAGTGCACACACTCACGGCATCGCTCTAGGCGCACACATAAACATTTATTAATACGACAAGCCGTTAACTGGCACCGGCAATAAAATGCAAACGTGGAAGCTGCTATGAGCAGGGTGGATGGCAGAGGCGGCCAGGTGAAAGGAAGGAAGATTGCACGATATGCACTTCAGGCGTCATCATCCGCAGGTTGGAAGGGATGCCGGGAATGACACGCGGAAGGGCGTGAGGAAAAAGCGTGATTTGAGTAAAGGATTATGCCCGGAAGCTTGTACTTGATCAATCGTCCATATTTTACATTTTACATGGAGCAGCGTTGCCTCTTAAAATTTTCGAATGGTCTATAAAACCCGGCTTAAATGCAGCTTGCATATGCCTCTAAAGTTTATTACGTATACGCAATGTTGGCCGAGATTAGTAAGGTTTATCATACCTTCACTTGAGTGCAAAATCATAAAGTTAGCGAACTGGTTGCTCATTGCAGCGCTTGTTCACTTAACGAACTAGAATTTTCGATTAGATTTCAACCTAAAAATCTAACATAATTTGGCCATTTCGTTGTTGAAGCTCCTAATTTTCGTGTTGTGACAGAAGCTACCGAAATTCGCCTCTAATTGGCCAGAATGTTAGGATGATTAATTCATTGTTGTCAAAGGGCAATGCAAAATGCAAGTATCGGCTTTCAAATGCAATTGCGTTGCATGGTTCCGCCACAGCAAATGACTAAAACATAATGATGATTGACTAATTGATAAATCATTGATGAGTCGTAGTAGAAAGTGCCAAAATGTGCAGATATTTCGGGGCAATTAAGGCAGCAATGAGGGCGGAAAACCACAAACATTCTGGATAGTGTAGTGTAATGAAATATTCTTTCTGCATTTTTTGAATTTTGCAATCTCCAAATGGGAGCACTGTTCGCGGGTATAATCGAATGAAAGCTCCGACAAATTAATTAGCTAATGAAAACAGCGTAAAAAAGCATTTTACCGCCGAAATCCCCTGCATTGTATGCAATTTAAATTTGTGCATCGTCCGTGAACCGAAAATTGCAGCGAATTCAAGCCTGGCCTCATCGGCTTAGCGCTTAGTGGCGACCGTTTGCCTGAAAAATCCCAGGTAATTGGAGAAAAAAGGAATCAATTAATGCAAATTGTGCATAATGAATGTCGGACAAACGTGTTTACAAGCACCGGACAAGGTAAACAAACCGATTTCCGTTGACAAAATTACTCATTTTCAATGCAATTTTGATGCTACATGGGCCCATATATATATATTATATACAGTATATATGATGGATATTTTCGTATATAATGCATTGTTCCAGCGGGCAGTAGTAAATCATTGACCGAAATTGCTGCGCTTCAGTGGAGAGCTGAGCAAACAGGGCGTAAATTAATAAATATTAAAATGTCCAGCCATGTCCTGGCGCTCCCTGGTCGCTTTCCCTGTGTGCCGGCTTACTCATCTGGCACTTGAAAATGAACAAAGCGATAAAAAGCACAAAACACTCTCTGCCGGAGGGATGGTGAAGTGGCGGGCGGACAGGGCAAACAAACTTCTGAGCCATTACACAACAAAATGGCGTTAACAGCGCAGCAAAAATGGTTACAAATAGCGGGGGAGATCGCACTGGGGATGCCCTATGGCTATTACGCATGCTTCCAGTTGGATTGGACACAAGGTGTCCTCCTGAGAGAGACTGCTCCAATTGCTCTCTCAAAATAGAATTTGATCACAAAGAATCGCATATACAGAAAGATTTGTAATGCTTGAGAATACATGGCTTTTCAGGACGATTTGTAGCCAGCTCTGAAAAGCTGAAATATCGTATGGCATTACGCATCTTGTAAGTTATATAGTCTTTAGTTTGAGAGTCACGAGAGACAAACGAACTTAAACCGTTCTCCCGGGCGAGGCTGCACCTTGTGCTCTCTTAAACGAGCATTTTATTAAGGACCATAGAATCGATAAGATACACAACGTACATTGCTTCCTCTCTATTCATGTATGGCTCTCTTTTCTATTTAAGATATTTCAAGTATTTTAATTTTTATTTCAAGGAGTCTCAAGCCAGGGCTAAAAAATCGTATGGCATTACTCGTCTTGGTTTCGCAGTCAAAAGAGTATAAGGAACTAGGCTTGAAGTAGAGCTCTTTTGATCATTATATTATATAATATAGCCCGATCAATTAAATTTCTAAATTGATATGCAAGTTATACAAGCAATTATGGCGGTGCCAGCACGCTCTAGTGCGTACAGGGTAAGTGCTGGGCAAGCAAGCGAAACAATATATAAACAACAATTCCAATGCAGAAAACATTCGCGCACACACACCGAACACCGTACAGCATACAGCATACACTATACACCAAACCGTACACTGCACATTGCACATATTGAAATAATATTTTCACATTCCATGTTGCCAAAAGGTTTATCCAGCAGAGCAGACGGAAGTGAAAACCCTCTAACGGAGTGGAGTGGGTCCAACCACAGACAACACAGTCCGGACAGGACTACAGAAATATGCAATGATAATCAGAAAAGCAAACAGGAAGAGGCGACTCGTCCATGAGGACGATTCGCATCCGCATTCGCATCAGCGTCAGCGTCAGCGTCAGACAAAGTGCAATGGGTTTTCCCCACTGACTCCTCCACTTCTGTTTGCCAGTCAATCAATGCACAGATAGGGCAAGAGAGAGAGAGAGCTGTGGTTGCACCACCGCACCACAGCACTGCCACCATGTGTGGCCGGTTCCAGCTTTCGGTGGGCACCGCACGAGCAGCACTAATTGTGATGGATTAATTGGCTGGCCCCGGGCTCAACGACAGCTTTTAGATGCATTTTTAGGGCCACAGGCTAGGGGCAACAGGTCAAACCCGGACAAATCCACCGTAACTGGCAGCTTTATATTTTCGTGAGTATTTAAATTTAATGTAGTTTAAAGTTGCCCTGCCAGATTAATGAGCGCTTGTGCACTTCCCAGTACTTAGGGGGCTTCAAATGCAGTTTCCTTGTTGGTTTGCCACCGCAGAGAAACAGAGAACGACTACAGTATAATTGCGATTGACTAATTGGACAATGACAATGACAAATTCAAGTTGCAAGACTAGAGCTGGCCAATATGTTGGCAGAGGAAAGCCACACAATTAGGAGCAATGTTCTCCTCAGGCTGTCTGATTACTCGGGCAGCAAATGCATAATGTGGAGCTAAACGATTATTAAACAACCGGTTTCTGGTCTGCTAATTAATTATTGAAAGTTTCTGCATTTGAATGCATATTAATTTAGACGGCATTAACCGCAGGCCATCGAAAAATATTAGTTACTGGTATTTACGGTCTGTGAATAAATATTTAAACGCTAATTACCCAACTTGTCTGCCTTGGGCCTCTCCTTAATATCACTCAAAAAGCACAATAAAATGCTGGTTTTTTTACTGACTTTTTTGGTGTTGTATTTCCTTGACCTGCATTATTCACGAGGCTGCTCTCGCCTGCCACTTGCCCATCTATTTATTTATTTATACATATATTTTACATGCAACATTTCAATTAAATTTCAATTTATTTTTGCAATCTCATTGATTATGCATGGCAATTAATTTTATGCAATTTTCGGTACGCAATATTTTCAATTAGTCTGGCAGATGAGAGCTGCCCTCGGAGGGCGTAAAATATGCTAACCAACTATCGCCCACCCACTGTCACAGCCATTCGCTGTAATTAATACAGCCGGGGTCTTAGGCGGCCTTCCGGAGATTGGATGGCTTCGGTGCGGAGGATTCCTCCTGTCCTGTCCAGCTGGGAATAGAGATAGCACGGAAAGAGACTGAGAATGAGAATGAGACTTAGACTGAGACCTAGGCACAGGCATATTGAATGTCCGAGGAGCAGACAAATAGTTGCTCATGTGACAAATGCAAGGCCGGAGCAAAGGCAGAAATAAAGAGTTTGCAACAAAGGGTTGAGGAAGGAAGCTACGGAGGCGGAGGCGGGGGCGCTGGCATCTAAAATTGCATTTAAATAATGAAAAAGGCTTAAACAAAAGGCCGGCCAAACAAAGGCAGCAAACTGCTGCTGTTGCTGCAGCCAAATGGCCAACGAGAAGGACGAACGACGAACGACCAAGAAGATTGAAAGGAAGGAAGGAAGTAACTTGCTGCAAATCAACAACATGTAAATACGGCCAGGCCAACGTTTGACGCTTGGCTAGCCACTGGCCTCCTGCTCCTGCTTTTTCCGAAGAGAATTGTAAATTACAGTTGCATTCATTCATTGGGAAATTCTCTTACTCCCACTCCCAGGCGCGCCAGGGGATGCCATGAATAAATGATAGCTCAACTCTGCTCCCACTCTGTCATCAGATACGGCGCACTATACACTATATATATTTTATACAGAGTGAATGAGAGAGAGAGAGCGAGCAGTCACCGGGGGAAATTTGAGACTCACCTCATTAGCACTCTGTTTGCCCCGGACGGCCACGCGGCGTATGCGTAATAAGCGTCGCCACCGTCACTGCCACACGAAAAACGATGCAAATAAGAAGCTAATTAGGCGCTGAATTTGATGCCTTTCACAACGACAACGCCGGGGCAACACAATATGATAATGAATGGCCGAGCTGTGGGGGCTTTGAGCTAGCCGCAGCCACAGCCAGGCAGCCGTGTCCCGTAAAGATTGCCCCAGTCGGGAGGACACCCTGCCAGAGGGATGGCCCTGGAACTAAGCGCCTTAAGGCAGCCACTGCACTCGGCTCCGATTGTTCCGCCCCGCTACAGTCTGTGTGTGGTGTGTGTGTGTGCCCCGATAGCCCGAGCCGCGCTCTCATCAGCTGCCAGCTGTCAATTGTCAGTTGTCACTTGGCTGCCTCGTGTGGCCTGCTAATGCGTTTCGTTGCGTTGTGTCGCGTTCCATTCCGTTGCGATGCGACGCGCATCTGAATGATGCAGCTGCCAAATGCTAGCTGCAAATACCAACTGGCAGAGGCAGATAGGCAGCTCCTCCACAGCTCCATGGCTGCACAGTTCCACGGCTCCACAGCTCACTAATTGCCACTGAACGCAACCCTAGAGCCGGGCTGTCAGGAGCTTAAAGGTCCTCGGGAAAACTATGGTAACCGACTGATTGGAGCTTGGCTTCAGCCATTGAAGGAGCTCTCATTTATTGCAAATTTTATACTTCTTCTGCCATGTTCAGAGCGGTGAAATTGAGTACCTAAACTTCATCTATAGAGTTACGGGACTTAAAAAAAAAATACATATACTACTTATACGACACGTATGCCCGCTCAAATTTAATGCAAGAAATTGCAAATATTAGGCTTTCAAATAAGTTGAGTTAAATTTTAAACATTCCTCCTTAAACTGAACTTTAAAAAAATAATAAAATAGTGACACAGGGACTACAAAATTAATTAAAAATGAAGCCCTAAAGTAGGGAATGTTTTTTTCTTTTCCCAATAAGGCTTGTTTAGTATTAGTTATAATTTAGTACATAACTGGAATCTACTCACATCTGCTGTAAAACAAATGCCTTTAAGCAATCGACCCAACTAATCGATAACATTCCGATAACATACATAACTTAAACACCAATTAAAAGGAAACCGAAAGGACTACCCTTCAAGAAACGAACACTTTCAAGCCACATAGCTTATGCTTAATCGAAATCGAAAGCATAAACAGAGATACTGAACAGAAATATTAATCGAAATTATTACGATAATTTCGTTCACTTTCGATTACGAAACTTTGTGCTTATCGGCCCATAAAGCCGGAATAATTCGCAATGAAATCTGAATGCGAATGCGTTGCTTCCATAAAGAATTTGTGCAGGACTATTGGCAGGAAAGGAATCCAATCGAATTCGCAAAGGGCAGGCCACGAGGAGAGCGGGGCGACAAACCACAGGACAATGTCATTAGCGCATGTCGGTCTCCTCTTTCACTCACTATCTGTGTGTGTGTGTGTGCGAGGAGCTTGTGTGTGCGCGTGGCAATAAATTTCCAATTTTCGTGCAATTTTCGAGGAGCAAAGAAGGGGCAGCATGCCAGCAGTCCACCTATGGAGGTGTAGGGAGCCCTGGGCAGGCAGGGCCGGCAGACCAGGCTGCCCAGGCAGCCCAGGCAGCCTGGCGTACTCATAAATACATTGACCAATAACATAATTTTTGTTTGTGTTGGTATATTGCCAAATGACCTCGTTACCCCAGCAGCAAAATCACAGCCACAACACGACGACGACACTGCCGCAAAAAGGCGACAAAGGCATATGTTGCCCAGGGTCCCAGGGTGTGTGTGTGTTTGTGTGTGTGGAAACGGAAGTCGGGCCTCGCTCGCAGTGCGGCATTATAATTAATGGGCATATTGGGGCTTGTGGACCGCGTGGAGCGGGAGCAGGAGGAGCTGGCGGGGGTCTAACCATCCCTTGCCCAGCGATTTGGGATATTAAATGTAACGATGCAAGCGGCGAGGCGAGACAGTTGGCTATGAATATGCCATGAAGTGTGTGACGAACCGAACATTTCTCTTCCAGAAAGGTGTGAGGTGCGAGTGTGCGAGTGTGCGTGTGTGGCTGCTGCTGCTGCTACTGATGATGATGATCACATGCTATTAAACCGCAATACAATAGCAATTTTCAAATAAATGATTTATGGCCCTGGACATGACACACACAGCTGTGTGTGTGCGCGTGAGAGGGCTGCTGGCAAATGGCAAACTGCCGCAGTCCGTAGCTGCCATAAACCAAACACCAGAGACCAAAAACCGGAGACCGGAGACCGGAGAACGGAGACCAAAGCACAGAACCAGAGACCAGGGAAGCCAAAAAACAGAGAGACCCTAGCCAGGCCAAAGCCAAATGCCCGGCGGAAGGTCAGACCAGAGCTGAGGGGAGGCGGTGACCGTGATGCTGAAACGGGGGCGGCGATGATGCATGGCCCTGGGTTCAGCAAGTCGATTTCCAGCGGCCAATTGTTCAAAGCAAAAGTTCGTTTTGAACAACTGCAGCCAGCCCAGCCAGTGAATTAAGCCAGGAAAATTGCGCTAGCCAAGAAATCACTTTAATTTCTTTTGCATTTTTCATGCCAACTTTGCCACTTCGGCAAATCGAGTCTAGGATGGCTTTCAGCTCCTGTTTGAGAGCCGATAGCGAAACAATAAAGCAGGTGTTACTGTCAGGGACAAGCTTCTTGAAAGATCGATTAAACCAGAACCAGAACAATTAGAGCAGCTCTGCTTTATTCGATATACCTACTCTGCAGCCTGATGCCTTCATTATTCGTAGTGCTGCTGGTGTTGTCCTATCATTAATGCACTACTCTCCTGGGTAGACTCCTGGTAAACTCATCTCCGATTGATGAGAGTGATTCTCAGGTGTTCCTTTCAGGTGTCGGGCTCGTCATCTTCCAGTTGGCATGCCATCTCATCTCATCTATACACACGTCACGTGCCAGCTTGTGTGTTTGCGAGGCTGGCAATCTGTTGATTTGGCCACTTGGCATACTGGGAAGCTGGGAAGTTGGGAAGCTGGGTACCCAGAAAGATGCTGATTCCTCGGAGCCACCCACCCGCGCTATTAAGTCATAACATTTATATTTCTTTTTTATGCCCTGACAAATCAGCGCACAGAAGTGGAAGGAATGGCTCAAATGCAGAGCGCAGGGAGATCCAGAACGAGAGCGGGAACTGTCATTGCCAAGAAGGAGCAACGGACGGGTACATTCACCTGTCCCACACACACACACACACACATACACACAGAGAGATACTACACCACGTTGATGTCTCCATTTAGTGTGCGTTGTGCCCCATTGTTGCTGCTGTTGTAAATTTTAATGCAAAACTCGTTTATAAACAGACAACAGAGCAGGCAACGAGGCGCGAGACGCGCGGCGAGTCTGAATCCAGCGAGAAAGGCAAACGACATCGTCATTTGCTGCTCAAACGTTTGCGTGACAGCGCCACCCACAGGGCCACCCTCACGACCCCCCAAAAACGCCATCACCCATTGCCCATGCCCTATTCCGGTGACACCCAGGAGCCACGCCATCCTCATCCCCATCCACCATCCCTCGTCCTCAGCCCCCCAAGTTGGCTGCCATTTTGACAGATGCCAAACGCAAAGCGAGCAGCAAAGCGCAAAATTTTTTATTTGTCTTCTTGTTGCTTCGCTTGGCTCGAAGGCAAATGGCTTAAAGGCGTCTCGAAGGGTCGAAGAAGAAATACCCTGGCCCCCGAATTAATGTCTCAGGGTTTGGGTATCAAATCTATGCTAACCTTAATCTTGTTAGTTGTTATATTTCCTTTTAGTAATTTTCTTTACAATCTATATTTATATTTTATTTATTTTTTATTTACAATGAATAAAATATAATAAAATGAACTACAAGATATTGAAACAATTGTCTTGCATACTCTCCGGTGTACTTTTTACATGCTTTACTACCTATTCTTGTAAATAAATAAGCTTTTTATGAATGAAAGTGAAACACTTTCATGTAATCTTCTAATGTTTATATTATAAAATGCCCTACTCATAGTAAATAAATTGTTTATTAGTACAAAGAGTTTGTAAATTATTACCAGTAATTCCTAGCATACTATTCCGCATCTCTTTAATGGATTTAATATAACTCCACATTTCAAGAAATGCCTAATTTTTGATTGTTTATTTTATTATTTATATCACCAACGATATCAATGAATAAAAAAAAGGGTAACTCGTAGTATATATATTAAATATTGGTATAGAAATTCCTATATTCCTGTCATAGTTCTAGGAACCCTACAGGGTGTCGTCCCAACAATAACTGCGGGGGCCACAAAATATGGAAGGGCAGGGGGGAGCAAAGTTTACGGCTCTGGCTCGGACTCGGACCGTCGTTAGTTGCTTTTTACGACTCGGAACCAACCGCTCCAGGATTCTCCAGCTCCAGCTCCCACTCGCAACTCCCACTCCCACTCCCGCTCCTGCCGCGGTGTAGCCATAAAGATTAATACCAAGGACCCCAGCGCCCAGCGCCATCCGGAGCGATAACAGTTGTGAGGTCATTGCAGTGGCTCGCAAACTGCGGCAATTGTTGTTATTGCAATTTCATTAGACGAAAGCCACAAAAATGAAATAATTAATGGCCGAGCGAAACTGAAATAATTGCCAGCGATAATTGGCCAGTGCAGGGTCTCTTTCGGCTCTTAATGATTTATAATTTATGGAATTGAACGAAAAATTATAACAATTAAATGCCGACTTTCGATTGTAATGCCAATCTAAGCGGTCAATTAATTACTAATAAGATTAAACGGTACGGAATCGAGGGGTAGAAAGTACGGTGGGAGCTCGGGGCTGAACTAAAGTGATAACGATGATTGCTAAATTAATACAGAAATAAAATAATACGTAAGTATATGATTTATTTCATTAAGATTAATTGTATATTGCAAAGCATTGTGATACAGTAATCGGCTGAGGTTTTCAGAAAATACTTTATGGTTTAAATTCTATTGACATTGTTTATTGTTCTCTCTGATTTCAATTCTTAATATTACAACTTATTTGAATTTTGTTTTCTGTTACTGTAGATTGGTAACTATTTCAGAAATATTTTACAACTAATTTGGTAATATTTCGTAAATGTCTGTCATATTTATTGTATTAAAAATGAATATGTTTAGGAATCAAATTTCTAGATTTAATAAAATCGAATCAAGAATAATGCAACAGAATTTTAGACTGTAACCATAAAAATATTCATTGCAAAAATTTAGAGACATTTTTAAGGTTTTTAATAACCAAAGTTTATTTTCCTAGACAAATTTATTTTTTTAGCGAGAATTTCCTTTTGATTGTATACTTATTTTTTAATATTTACTACAACAAAATATACTGTTTTTAATTAAATTCACTAAAAATAAGCGCAGTTTTGCGACCCCTCCCCCCAAACAAGCTTTGTTTAATCGCTTAAAATATTGTAGTGATTAAATTTTGATTTTACTTTCAGAGTAAAGTTCAATGCAGGCATAAAGTTCCTTAGTATTTACTTTTGATTTGCTGCCAAAAAACTGACCCAACACGAACAGCCGGTGAAGGAGACTGGCGGAGGTACGAGTATCCTTCGACTGCGACTGGGGACTATGAACTGGGACTTTGTAGTCATATCGGGGCTATGAAATAGGGAGAAACTCCATAAAAAGTTTTTGCAATTGCTTAAACGTGCCGTTCGGGCCGCATCATAAACCAGGAAGGCTACCCTCCACCTCCACCTCCATCCTCTCTTCCTGGCGACCTTAAAGGCTTTCAGCTCAAGTTGCATTGCCCAGCTAAGGGAGGTGTGTGGGTTGCGGGAGGCCCTTGGATTTAGTTTCGGGCCTTTGTGTGCCACATTAGCCACATTCGGGGCTTCTGCATTTTGCATTGCCTACTTTTCGGGGCAGTCATTTTGGAGCCTTAATAACTTACGGCTCAGTGGCAGCAGCAACAGCAACAGCAACAACAACAATTGCAACAACAACAGAAAAGTTTGCTGCATTGTTCAAGAATTGTTTCAATTTCCACATGCCACACTCGGGCTTCCCGTGCTGCAGCTCACAGATACACCGTGCCACACACGTACACGTACACGTACAGTCACGACAAATGCGTACAGAGAGCGAAAAAACGATGGTCACATTAGGCAGTTGGGAATAGAAAAAAAAGTACTTCTTTATTTTCTGTTTTGTAACATTTTCAGTAATTTCCTCTCTCTCTTCTTCTCTATTTAGCACGAAGAGCGCGCTCTCTGCGATCAACAGAGCAAAGAGAGTAATAAGGGAAGTCAGGTGACAGAGCTGAACAGTGTTATGTAAGCATAAAATTATTTACAGTTCCCCATCATGTGAAGCTCTGTCTCCCTGTAATTTCCAAATGGTTCTTCCTGTTCTATATTTTCTCAATAAAATGATCTGGAACCTTCGCTACCTTTCTTTCAGTGTCTAAATACGGATACCCACCCACAACCCGCCACCACCACACATGCATCGCCAACTGCTTAGCTATGCTGGCCCCTGTGCATGTATGCAAATAAGCAAAAACAGGGAACAACTGCTTGGCATAGAATTTCAAATGATCTAATGAAACAACAACAACAACAACAGCAACAAGGACGCACATAAAAAATAAGTAGAAGCAGGAAGCGGCAGAGGCGGAGCTGAGTGGCAGGAAAGCCAAAGGAAACACACACATCCCGATGTGGGATCCAGCACATCTGGTAGCAGAACGGGGGGAAGGGAGAGGAGGGAAACGAAAAGCCATGCAAAGACGAAAATGCGCCCCAAAAGGCGGAAACGGACAAGGCGAAAAAGGAAGCGAAGAGCGAAGAACAAAGGGATACTTAACAGAATGGTCACATTAGGGGAAGAATTCAACTGGTGAGAGGGAAGAAAGTGAATTGAAGATGAAAGTGTTGAAGAATCGTAATTAAGGCCAAGAAATAAACTAGAGGAGAGACGCTGCGAAGGGGGAAGCGAAGAGCACAGAGATACTTATCAGAAGGCGGGGTTAGAAAAGGCCACATTAAGAGAAGAATTCAACTGATGAGAGAACAAATAAAAAAAAGTAACTCAACTTAGAATTAGATAATTAGAAAGATTATCTATCTATAAAAATATAGTTAGATAGATAGGTCGATTTAGAAATCTTAAAATGGAGCATGTAAAATAATATATATGTACATCCAGTTAGACAAGCCTTCTAGAATTGGTATTAATGTACAAATGATGAAGAATTGCACATAAGCTTACAAAATGAACCTTAGAAGAGACTCTTCTTCTTTTAAAAAAAGTTAGAAGAGAACTCTAAAAACTTACTAGTTGTATCTTAACCCAGTTTAAAATTCGGTAGATATACATACAAATTTAGATAGTTTGCAATAGAGCATATGTAATCATATATGATCATATTTAATCATTTTACATTGGACATATTTTGAAGAATTTAAGAAAAATGTTTAACGAATTGCACTAAAGAGCTAAACCACCGAAGAGACTTTTCTTCAAGAACCACTAATAACCAACTAGCATAACATAAAATGAAGCTCACAAAATATTTCTTTGCAATGGAAACAACCTTCAATTTAACATATTTTTTTCAAGAATTTCCAGCTAACGAGCAAACCAGTTAAAATACGATCCGTATAGTCATGGTAAAAATATCGTTTTTCAGCGGAAAACTTAAAACCCTTTTGCCACATCCTGCGTTCCCACAGATAACTGTAATCAAATTCGTTGTCCCCTCAACGAAGCTGTGGAAATCTTGTTAAAGTCACCATCGGTAGCTGGGCGCCCTTTCGTTTGGGTCTCTTGTTTTTGTTTTTCAACCCCCTCCCCTTAACCCATATAGCGGCAGCAGCAGCAGCCTTAACCCGCCATTGGCCAACGGGGGTTTATCAATGCAGCGTCAGGCGACGCCAAAGGCGACGACCGAAAGCAGTTTGCGGCAAGAGGAAGCTGCTGCTGCTGCTGCTGGCGGAGACCGCAGAAACCGCTTTAGCCGCAATGACTGCGCTTGCCACGCCCCCATTGCCGCCCCTTTTGCCGCATCATGCACTGGAAACGGCACCACTGAGAGGAAAAAACGTGCTGCAAGCCCAACAAAAAAAAGAGAAGCTGTACTTGCACATGTACGTGTGTATATGTATATGTTTATATCCTGCAGGAATAAATCATGCCAGGAGTGAAGAGGGCAAAGGCGGGAATTTAAGGCCAGAAATATGGATTCCATTGCGGGATTAATAGGGAAAAAATACATATCTTCCGTTGTGATTTCCATTAAATCTCAGTTAAGCCGCAAATATTTATACAATCGGAGGCGGAAATATATAATTTAAGATTGTTATCTGGCTGTCCACATTTAAATTTATTCTTCGGCTTATAATTGCATTTAATTAATATATAACAATGCCACTTAATGGGATACTGCTTGTTACTGATTAAATTAATTTATGAATGGTTTTCTTATTGAAAATTTGATAGTTTTTGTTTAAATCAAAGTATAGAAAAATAGTACGATTTTCTTTCTTTCAAATACTTGTCCTCACAATAGACGTACATATATACTGTCACAAAGAAAACATACATTAAATAACTTATCAGTGCCTTGTGTAAATATATGCCAGTCACAGTATATATTCAATTTGTTTTAATAAATCCAGAGATATATAAATATTTTACCATATAATATTCTCTTTAACGCATATTATTTTTAACCTTTGCGGGGTATTCAAAGTAAAAGTATAAACAAAAATAATACAAAATAATAATAAAGCCGAGTCGATCTATCCATGTACATGGACAAAAACAGTACTCAAATTTTTCAGAATATTAAAATTTTCATTGGCAAAAGCAAAATCTTTTTAACCCAATAAAGAGAAGCAAAGAAAAGCTTTCCGAATTGAAATTAAAGAATTTTTAGTTTAGTTAAGGTTGATTTAACTTACAAACTGAAAGGGTACACAGACTTCGGCGCGATGTAGCTAGTTTCCTTACTTCATTCTTTTTGATTTGTGCTGAATTACAGGAAATCACCTTTTTCAATTTTTTTTTGTGTTCGGTCTTAACAGAGCTTTCGAATTATCATAGGGCTTGAGCCCATGTTAAATTATAGATACTATTTCTATGTTTATGCCATGGAATATGTACATAAATTCTTGAATATGCGAATTTATGAATTTCGTATTAGCAGACATAGCATACATTCAAAATAAGTGAAAGTGAAATTTCAACCAGTCTTGTCATAATTTTTATTTTAAGTTTTATGAATTTTGCATTCTTTTAATATAGGTTTTCAATTTTGAAATCGAATACATAGTCCAATCTTGTGTTGCCAAATTCTTGAATTCGTTTTCGTATAAACATGGTATATAGCTAGTGAAAGGTTACCTTTAGAAACGCCTAATACCACGCACAAAATTAATACAAAATATAACTTTTTTTAACCCTTGAATCCTGTCATTTTGTGGAAGTGTAAGAATTGCAGAGAAAACCCAGCACAGCGATGCGATTTTCTCGATTCGCAATTGTGCAAATGCTGTATTTGGTCGGAACGGACAGGACCGACAGACAGACAGACAGGCAGACAGGCAGGAGAGACAGGACCTGTTTCATTGCAGATGGAGATTTGTGGCGGGGAAGGAAGCAACTCCTCTGCCTGTACACTTGTACATCTTCCCGCGCTTTTTCCCCACTCCTCTTCCGGCTTTCCTAAGTCCCTGCCCCTCCATCATTATTATCGTCCGCCCCTCCCCCGCTTAGTTTCGATTGTTTAAGCCACTTAATTAACTCGTTGCGGTTTCTCTCTCGGCCATTGTTGTTTGACGACTTTTCGGCGGTGCCATGTGAATTATATTTAATAAGTTGCCACTCTGGCTGCCAACCCACCGCCACCCACTGCGTTTTCATCCATTTTCACCCATATTCCCGTCGCGTAACTGGAGCAGAAATTAGCACAGAAAAGCGCGCCACCCGAATGACAAAAGCAAGGGGAAGCAACAGTGCGGGGGGTGGAGGGGGGCGGTAAAAATAAATACGACATTCATTTTCATGGCGTACCCCCCCTACTGTACCCTCCCTCCCTGCCAATTCACGGGCTTCCTGCAACGTGAAAACAGCCGGAAAATTATACGAGAAATGTTCCGCCCGGACGTTGGCGGCCAATTGCCACTGACCGAAAAATCGAGTAAATGGCAAAGACAAAGTGCAGCCGGGAAAAGGAGGGTTTAGTAGCGGAATTCAGAGGGGAGGAGGGGGGTATAGGAACAAGGACGATACTGAGACTGAGAAGGAGAACAAGGCAAAGGCAAGGGATAGATAGAAGGCAGAAATAATATTGGTTTAGCTTCTGCATTTACCGCCAGCGGTGGATGGAGTACATAAATTCCTAGGACTCCTCCCCCTTACATGGCAGTTGAAATGGAATTTTCCCCCGGAAAATACACAGGAAAGCATTCCCCAAAAACGAAGCTGGAGCTGGAGGCAGCAGTCATAGATAACAGATTCCTTACCATATTCTTAGCATACGCTATCTCACCCACAAACAAATGGCCAACTCACCTGAAAGGAAACAAAAGGAGATGCATTTCGATTAGTTTTAAGAGGATAAACAAGTCCTGGGACTATATAGTATATATATGTATATATATTGCAAAGTTAAATGTCATGCCAAATCAAGCTGGAGTTATGTGGAAATTAAAGCTTTAAAGGCAAGCTACTGGCAACAATACAACAAAGGGGAAAATCAAATTCAAATACAAAATTGAAAACTGCCAATTGGCTGGACAGGTGCAGTAGCAGTTTAGTTTTCAAAAATGCTAAATAACTGTAAATTGCTATCACAGCACTCACACACATACATCCGACTTAGTTTTTGCATAGTTTTTGTCTAGTTTTTGTCTAGTTTTTGCTTTTCTGCCATGCAAATAAGACTGCCACCTCTCCCTGACACGCACAACAAACTCCGTTGGCAACCCAACAACTTCTCTCAGTATTTTGTAATTATTTTGCATTTGTCAGCTTTCCATGGGATGGATAGCTGAGGACAGGAAATTAAAATCAAAATGAGCAACAAAAACAATAAACAACAGTCAAAAGTCAAAGTTTGATGGACTGAATGTGATGATGAGCTGGGCTGCCTCAAGCTTATGAAATTAAAGCCAAGTCTCTATATGTTTGCGGGTAGCTTAAAAACTCAGTTTCCATTTTGTTATTGTTACTGCCAAAGCAGCGAAAAGGTCTTTTAAGTATTAACTTAAGCAGCACAAAGACTGGTTTGCTGTTCATTTAATATTCTGGGGCTTAATATTCTATGAAAAAGGGTACCTGCTTGATGGAATTTTATTGTTACAAAGGGAAACTGTATTGAATTTTAAAGAATTTCAATGTTAATTTCATATTGTATTCCATACTTCTTTTATTTCAGACATAAAGAAGAGAATTTATAAGAAAACTGCAATGCTTCATGCATATTTTATGGCCATATAATATCTGAAAGATCTAAGCCATTAGCCTGATTTGACACACAAATGCTACGGCAGAGGCAGATGGTGGCCGCCAACCTCATTATAGCTCCTGGCCATCATGGGAATCTAATGGAATCTTATGACCGAAAAATGTGTCTACAAATTTGCAAAGATGTTTGCGCAACTGATGAAGCCGCAAAAACAACAGCAGCAGCAGCAGCAGCAAGGACGTTCCATGATATATGGGATAGAGATACATGTATATTCATATTTATATTTGTATTTGTATATGTTTTATTTAGACACACACACACAGCCGTCACCCTGCCTGCCTTCTATGCGTTGTGATTATATCTTAATGAATGTTTTGGGGCCAGCACACATAAATCAAATTGCGAAAACGCCACAAGCAGTTGGACAAAAGGACAAAGGACCCGCCCCATCCAAAGAGAGAGGGCCTACGAAAACGAGGCAAACAAGCAAAGGGCAGGCGAGTCTAAAGGCTGAAGAGAGGAAGAGTGGCCGGGGGACCGGGGAAAACTTGATCTAATGTTCGCGTTGACGAATGCAAAATCATAAAAACGCGCCGCCCTGCCAGCTCCAATTCCATTATGGGGCTCCTTTAACGCACTTAGTAACACGACAGCTTGGCAAATGTTTGGCTTTCTGGTTTGATTCCCATTTTTGGCTGTTAATGTTGGTCGGCAAAAGAAAAGAATACGCCAGGAGCAACAAAGAAAAAGCGTAATCCTATTTGCCTTCTGGATATGCCTTAATTTAAGCTGTCAGTCCTGCGAGAGTGGAGAGTGTTTCGATCTTGTACAGCGATCCCACAGCGGAGGAGTTCACTGGGAGTTCAATGGAAGTCCTCCAGCTGCAGGCAACTTGCCCCGTAATTGCCAAAATCTTGGCAGCTTCCACTTGCAGCGACTCCCACTTAACCCGGATAAATCCTCCGCTTGCACCCTGGCTCCCTCTCTATCTCTCGGTCTCCTCTTTTTTAAGTGATATCTATGGACCGGCTCGCTTAATGGAGTCCTCGCTCTGTCCCCCGCCTGCCTGCTGCCTGCCTGCCTGCCTTTCACTGGATGGGCGTCGCTCTGCTAAGCTTCAGTCTGAATTATGCACAGCTGTGAGTTGTTTAAGCGTAAACTATACACACAGCAGGCGGCGATGACAACGTTGCGTATACGCAACGTCCGCAGCAGACCCTTGCCTTTGCCCAGTGCCCCTTTTCACCCATTTCCCAGGCCTTTCAGCGGCAATTGTGGAGCTGCAAATAGAAATAAATGTCATTGTCGGTTGTATCTACATCTGCACAAGTATATCCGTGTCCTGTATCTGCATCTGAGTGTGTGTGTGCTGCATTCAATAGATAAAAGTCTCTGTTATTGTCAGCGTTGTTCGCGTAGTTGGAACAAATGACAGCACACACACACAAGAATCAAATATATAAAACGAAATAAAATAAAATAAAATCAAAAGCAAAGGCAACAAAAAAACGCGTCTGCGGCAAAAACCCAGAGCCACTGCGCGTGCACAAAAAAAAAGTAGGAAGAAATGGCAACAACTTTTAAAACTCATTAAAATTAATGAAAGCCACGCACTTCAAGCTCAGGCCCAGAAACAAGAGGCGGCGGTCGGGCCGGGCGGAGGCTTTCCAGTGGCTGCCGCTGCTTGGAGATGCACATGCAATGGCGCCTGTAATTATACAAGTGAGCAAGCATATTGCAACGTTGCCCCGCCAGGGGCCCCCGGAATACGTTGCCTGAAAGTTCATTAAAACAAATTAAAAAGCGGGAGAGCGAGCGCAAAAGGCACACCGAAATGGGAAAATTGTCGGGGCAAACGTGCCGGAAACTAGGCAATAGGTTGCTCCTTCCTGCTCCTCCCTGCTCCTAGTTCCTCCTGCTCCTTGAAGGGACTTCTGCAGGCATATCAAATGATAACGGCAAACAAATAGCTAAGATGCTGAGGTCACAGGTACAGAGGCGAGAAGGCCAATGTGTCAGGAGGTTACCACCGGAGCCCAAAAAGGGGGCCAACTTCAACTTAAGGTGAGTTTTCCCGGGTGAAAATTACAAGAAAATTGGATGCAAGTACGGGGAGATAACAAGGAAATAGGAGAGAGAATGCCAAAGCGAAAAGGATACAGAGTAAATGAGAAAGTGTAGTCCCTTGAAGCAACACTTTCTCAATTTAGCTGAACAAGCAGACGGGAATTTTGCAATTACTTTCGAAATGTAAGTAATTCAATTGCTTAATGAAAATGCAAGAAAATATATAAATAAAAGTTAAAGAGTAATGAGAAGAGCCGGCGGAAAATACAGCGACAAAATAAGCAAAGAGAAAAGCTACAAAGAGAGACAGAGCGAAGGAAATGCATTAAAATGGGAAAAAATGCTAGAAAGGAGCTTGGAAAATTACTGAAAAACAGCAGACTTTCCTAATTGATTTCAAAATGCATTTAATTCTACTTACAAGAAGGACCAAAGTTAAGGAAATGAGAGAAAGGAGCAAGCCGGATACGATATGGAATCTCGTATCCCCGAGATTTACATAACTATTCCCCGAACGGATATTACGTATACGCAGCCTGAGCACACACGCAGGCTGGCACGTGGCAGGCCAAGAACAACCAAAAATCAATCGCATAAACTAACCATAGGCAAGGTCGCACACACACTACTTCCCATGCATAATCGAGCAACGTCAAACAAAATTTCACTTGCCGGCACAAACAGAGACGTTGTCCAAAACTGACAATCACAAGGGGGGTCGTCCAAGGGGGCAGTAACATTTTGACAGCAATCTGGCAAGCACACGAACACGCAGAGAGGCCGAGGCCCAAGGAGCGGGAGAGAGGGGGAGTTCTCCTCTGGCCACAATTACACACAGGACCAAGAAGGAAAAGCAGGCCGAGGCGCCCAAGGACCCGTGAGGGGTAATGGGTTCCGTAGTGTGTAGTGTAGTGTAGTGCAGTGTAGTGTGGCGTAGTGTAGTGTGTGTGCTGTTGCAGGGGCAAAGTCAACAAAGCGCGTAATTTACATTTAAGAACTGCCGCAACAAAGAACAGGAAGCAACAACAACTGGCAACTAACACGAACAATGCATTCGAAATGTTGCCGCTGTTGCAAGCAGCACTCGGAGTGGGCAAGAAGTGGAGGGCGAAGGGCGGAGAAAAGTGCAACACTTGTAGCTAAATTATTTAATTATGATAATCAAGTGATAAGGGGTTAAGGCGGGTAGAGGCTGTCCCACATGTCTGGGAGTTTAACAAAGAGTAACCCTTACATAAACGACATAAGCCCCTAAACCTAAATAGAAATGGAAAATTCCTGATTATTTTCTTATTTAAATAAATAATTAATGGAAATAAGTAGAATTTGGAGAGTTTAAAGTGTGAAAAATCGAAGTCAAAGTTTCTAAAGTTTACATAGTATTAAATGTTGTCATTAGTTTTTTAAATTTCTGTGCCAATTTCATCGTTTCTAAATAATGCAAGCTGAATGCCTAAAAAAGAACGCTCAGCTAAACCAATTACTACAAAATAAGTTCGTAATTAATAAAAATAAGTAAAATTTAAAGAGCTTATATCGTGAATAATTCTGGTCAAAAATATGCTTAATAAAAATATTCTTTTCAGAATTTTGGTCCGAATTCCAATGTTTCAAAAGAATGAAAGCTGATTCTCCAAAACCTAATGATCGCTTTGGTCACGAGAAGTAACAACAAACAACAATTTAGGTGAATCGACAGAATAAATTGTTATCCATTGTGGAAACACTAGAATTAATATATAGAACGGAATATTTTCAGATAATTTCGTTTAAATTTAACAATAATAAATATTTTAGACAATATTTATATTTATAAATAGAAAGAAATATTGCTTAAATTGATCGGCTTCCTCTTATTAAGTCAATTTATAAATCTTGTTGGCATTTATTTAATGCTGAATAGTTAGTTTCTGCATTTGTGTTCCATTTTTATAGTTTCAAAATGGTTCAAGCTTGTCGCTTAAAAAGGAGCGATCGAGAAAGGGTAGGTATTAAAACACAACATTGAATGTCAGAAATAGACAAAAAGAAGTTTTGATCTGTATAAATATTAAATAGAATAAAATATGAATGTTAATCTAAATTATATGTCTTATTAAATTCTAGATTCTATGGAATTGATATTCCCACCTAATTTAATTTAAATGGCACAAATATTTCGCATTCTGCCTTGCCAGCAAGTACGCAATGACTTTTAATTCGTTCTCGATTATAGCCCTTTCCCTTCCCTTTCTCTCTCTCTCATTCTCTCGTTCAACCCGTTTTAAGGGGTTAGAGGATAATGGAATGCAAGCACTGTGATGCTGGAATTCCACATGGCCATGCTGGATCGCCGGCTCAGCCCCCAGAAGAATGCCTGACACTCGCAGGACGAGGCTGGGACAGAGAGCTAACGAAATGCAAAATGCAATTTTAAAGCATACTTCGAGGGCAACGAGCAGAAGCACGCACACACATGTCGAGGGCCATGAAACTACTTGTTTTCCCTGCTTTCAGTGCTTTCTTTCTGTTACAGTTTGTTGGCGCTTTGTGGTGCGGCAGACAAGCGTGGATTTTAGCATAGTAATTAAAGTCTAATGGTTAACTGAAGCCGCCGCAGGGCCCCCCAACACACGCACACTCGCAAATGAGCACATGAGCGTGCACGGGTGGAGAGGAGGTAAGGGGGGTGAGGGGGCTGTGCTCCTCTCCTGTCGCATGCAACGCTGGGCTTTAATTAATGTCAATGCTTGTTGACAACTCTGCATGCGCCGAGACGCGCGGCTCAGGCCCAGGGACGAGAGCTGGCAGCGGCAGAGTGTGGCAGAACTTTGTGCAAAAATTCATCTAAAACCTAAACTCGGGAGTGGAAAAAAGATCACGGCCATGGCAAACCATTGAGACCGGAGACCAGCAAACAAAAAGCAGCAACAAAGATACAGATATAGAGATACTATACACAGATGAGATGTAAATGGGAACCAAAAATAAAAATTCTAAAAAGCAAAGTTCACAGATGGAAAAACTCATTTGTTTCCTGTGGTACAATTTTCGAGAAAATTTCATAACTTGTGTGTGTGTGTGGGGGAGTTAAGGGAAGGAAGGGATGCTGACAATTTCCAACCGTTTGCTGGCGACCTTTTTGCATTTTTGGTTTGAACTCCAAACAAATAAACTTTGGCGTATGCCTTGAATGGGTTCTGCAAGCTGGGGGAGCCTGATTATTATCCTTATGGCTTTGCTAAATTATTTTCTCTACTTTAAGCTCATACGAGTAGATATCGAAGTAAATCACACGACTCAGGTATAATGCATTGCTGTAAGCGATAATTATGTCAATTAATAGAGTCAGTGAGTCAGTGAGACGGGGAAAGTCACTCCTCGAAGCTGCAATCCCATCAATTATTGAGCCCGGCCTCATGAGTCCTTAATAAGCAATCTGTGCGTCAGTTGGATTCTGCATCAGCTTCAGCTTCAACTTCATATTCAGCCCTTCGAGGGACTCCACTTAACTCCACTTCACTTCAATCAATCAAAATGCACCTCAATCCCGGCATAATCCACACACACACGAGCATCACGGGAGGACGATGTCATATTTGCCAACGGCTGAGACTCACAGACACACGCACACACACCGGACGGGAAGCACTCATTATGCAGCTTCGCACGGGGCACCAGGGACTGGGTCCTGGGTCCTGGGTCTTGGGTACTGGCAAGTGGAAACTGAAAACTGGGTAACTGCAGCTGCAGTGGCTACTGACTTTCGCAGCTCTGATTTATGCGCGAACACGTCGACAAGTCGAGGGACCCGGCTCTGGCTCCGGAGCTCGTGTAATCACCGAGAGGGCCAACGGGGCTTGTTGTCATGTTGTCGACTTTGCTAAGACAGAGCTTAGCTAATTGTGAAGGCACAGGAGGGGAGGACCGAGACGGAGGCCGAGGCGGAGGCCAAGACGGCGACGCAGAAGGCCGAGAAGAAATCAAAGACAAAGCCGGAGCAAAGTTTCGCAACAAAAACTCATTAATGAGCCGACAGCTGGCTGAGAAATGGGTCACAGACACACAGGATGACGCCCAGGATGTTGCGATTGCCAGCGAGGATGAGAGGCGGTCGTTGTAGCCGTTGAGACCCGTCAAGAGCCTGGCAAACAGTTGCATTCTAATGAAGACACACCGAGCACACACTGACACACAGAAAATCAGTTGAGCTAATTAGGCCTGGACCGTACTCGTCCCCGTCCCGAAGGTAAGGCCAGCCAGCCAACAGCCAGCCAGCTGTGGATCTCGGCCAATTTGGCCATATTTTCTGTCTCAAGACTCTCGCTCTCGGACCCTGGCCGGGACTCGTTCGCTAAAATGAATTTAAATGCCTCGCAAAATGATGCCGGGCGCAAAAGTTTGAAGTGAACTTCAGGCCAAGCATCCGAGTGGCAGCTGGCTTGTGATAAATGTAAACTGGAGGAGAGAACAAGAGGTAACGCCAGAGATACCTGCTGTGAAATCTACAAAATCAACATCCAGGTGACTGGGAAATACCTGAGACAGCATCATATGGAAAGTGCATCTTAAAAATTTAATACAAAACGGTAATTCAGGTAATTTACCTTGGGCATTATTACGAAACTTTTCAATTTGGAATTTGTGTAAATGAAATTTGGAAAAATTATGCGGAAGTAAACCCGAGCAGGAAACTTTTTTTGCGGGGGACTTAACCCAATGAAGGCAAAGTTTTTTGTATATGTATATGTAACTGCTCCTTCTCCTCCTCCTGAGTGGCATTCGTGGGCTGTCATTAGCTTTGATGAGATGACGAGGACGACCTCGACCCAGCTGATCCCCCGATGATCCCCGGCTGTGGGGCTAACTTTGATCTACGGAGCCGAGGCAGGAGCACAGGTCCTTTGGGGAATTGCGTAAGACTTGCCGTTGCCATTTGAGTGGCCCGAGCCAGCCTCCTGCGGGGTATAATGAATTTAAATGTCGCACAAAAGTATGCTACAGCGAAATGACATTACGTATACGCACGGGCCGCGGCCACATCGCACATCCGCCCCGTTGGCCGAGGGCAAAGTTTACAGTTGCCAGTTTTGTGTTCCTCTTCCGCTGTCTCCCATTCCCATTCCCATTCCCCATCTCCTTCTTCTTCTCCTTTTCCCAGCTTCCCCTCCCCCTCCTTCTCCTCCTCCTTAGCCGTTATGCTCTGTACATCGGTGTGTGTGTCCCTGTTTCTGTCCTTGTCTTTCCTCGGCTGCGTCGGTACATTCAAATTCATGGCGACGGCCGCCAGGTGGCGGGCTGCATGTGTCAAACGGCGCGCGGCTCATTTCGGGGAAAATTGTGTGGGCGTGGTGTACGGGGAGGGGGGGCGGTAGCGGGTGGCAGAGTGGCGCATACAAACAACTTGCAACAACTTTGCGCAAAAGTTTTTTCCCTTCTCGCCATCGTCATCGTTGTCGTCGTCACAATTTGCGTTTTTTGCTTGCGCACTTTTTGGCATTACTTCAGTGCCACAGCGGCCACGCCCCCAGCCGCAGCCCCAGTCCCCCTCCCTCGCTCCTCATGCAAATAAATTCAAATATGCGCTCTGCGCCCGCAGGTTAAATAAATTTGCGTCGTCCTAGCACGGCATACCCTACCCCACCCCATCCCAGTCCCAGTCGCATCTTCCTTCCTTCCCGAAAATCCCATTTTCATCCGCGACGGCCACCTCATCCATCCGCAGGGCGAGAAGCTGGGTCCCAGCTCAGGTTGCGCTTTCGCTCTCGAGGCTCCACGCGATCTTTGTGCACTGAAATTTATATGGAATAGAATTAAATTTACACTGCCGCGCGGACCCACCCCCCATGTCCTTGCCCTTTGACTCCCAACGAAGCCATTTCCACTGGCAGCACATTATGCGGAATGCCAAAACAAAACTGGACGCCGGGCTGCTTGTGCACAGTGGCAGTGGCATGCAGTTGATCCTGTGCTGGCAAATTTGGAGGATTAAGTTGGATCTGATGTGTCAGCTACTAGATCATTGAAGGCCCCGCGAGAGAGTCATGAAATCTACTTACATCATTTAATAGGTCAGAGGATTTTAACCTGTATGATTACCTCATTACTTTACAGCAACGAAACATTATAAAGGAGTATTCATATTGCTGAATAAATGCAATGCTGCAAAGCAAACATACCATAGGCAACGAGTAGAGTGAGGAGAACAGCTGGCGAGGAATAAAAACGAGCAGAGACCAGAAGCCAGTGAGGCGAGCAAGCAGAATGACGAGTAATTATAATAGCGAGCAAAACGACGTTTAGGGAGAACGATGATTAAGCAGAACAACGAGTAAGCAGAACGATAAGTAAATAGAATGACGAGTAACCAAAACAACGATAAATTAGAGCCAAGAGTAAGCAGAACGACAAGTAAGCAAAACAGCGAGTACGCAAAACGACGAGTAAATACAACGCGGTAGAGAAAAGAATAACAATTAAAGACATTAAAAATAGACACCGAAAAGAGAGAGAAGACTGACGGCAGAGTCAACGAGCAAAAACCATGACAATGACGAGTAAGGAGTCAACGAGTAGCTCTTTATGAATTAACATCAAGCGATTGGAACGAGTCTGTTTGACGAACATACAAGCAAGCAGGCTTACGAGAAAAGGCAACGATGTTTAGACCAGAATAACGAGCAAAGGCGACGATTTAAGTGTCTTAAACGAGTGACGAACGAAAGGAAAAGGAGACATTTTATAGAGATTCATTTTACATTTCAAAACTTATATATTATATATATCTTTTCTAATAGATCTTTTCATCCTTCTAACAACAAATAAAGCAAGAAATATATTTTATTTATTTCCTTTTATATGAATGCCTATTCAACCGCTGAAAAAGTGTCCCTGGCATCAATATTCCCTCTAAAATTCTTGTTTATTAGTCATGCTCTCTCCCCTGTTGCCGTTGTCCACTTGCAATTGATATCTGTGAGCGGGGAAATAACTTATTCTAATTTATGGTAACCCCACGCCGCCTCGGGCATTGGCATTCCCCGGGTCCGCGGCCGTATCTCTCACCTGTTTGATATAGACAATTTACATATAAAACGGGGCCAGGCTGGGGTCTCGTGTCCCGGGTCCCGGGTCCCGGGTCGCGGTTCCCGGGGATTTCGCTTCGCAGCCGAGAGCCCCGACAACAATATACATAATAAACATCTCATCAACTTCTAAGCGAAGCGAGCAAAAAAAAAGAGAGAAGTGAATACACTTTGCGACTCGAAATTGGAGAGGGGCTGTGTGTGCGGAGTGTGACGGTAGTGTGTGTGTGTGTGTGTGTGTGTGTGTGTGTGTGTGCAGGCCGGGTGGCAATGGCATCGAGTGGAATTAGGGGTTCCCGGGATAGATGGGCGGTAAAATTAGGCAAACGTTGAGAGTTCGAAAACCAGGCAAACATTTCACAAAATTAAACACAAAACACTCACAAGCAAAGCGAGGGAAATCGATGGAAGAAAGACAAACAGAGGGGGAGCGAGAGGGAGCGAGATAGAAAGGGGAAAGCTGCGAAAACTGAGAGCTTGCTTTCTCTGCCTTCCTTCAAACTCAAACAAGAGGCATCGCGTATACGCCGGGTCTTCCCGCTGGCACATACATGGGCAGAAATAAGAACGAGTGTTATTTTAATTATAACTCTGCTTCTGACTGACATTATTCAGCTTGAAACATGGAATTAAAAATCTCTTTTATGGCTCAATGATGATTTCATATTTTCTTTGTCATAAAATCGCTGAAAACTTTTTTCCCTGTGCAGTTACCGAAAAGTATACGCAGTCATACGAGCTTGATTCAATAAACCCGAAAAAGGGCACTGGAGCGGATGGCTGGGAGAGGGGAGAAGGCACACCACGACGAGGACGAGGGCGCAAATCCCTCTAAGCGCAAATGAGCACATATCATGATCGATGTGGCTGTAGGGAGATGGAATCGCATCACATCGTATCGCATGGACTGGCGGCACCCATCGAATGCGCGTTTTGCAATCGCTGGCAGAATAAATCGATTAAGCCGTCTTAAATTTTTCATATCCCAGCATGGCAATCCCATGGCGACTGGTCAGAATGTCAGTGTGAGCGCTCGAGAGTATTTCCCCCCCCGCCTGCAATTTCCATAACGAAACTGAAAAGCAACGAATGTTGACCCAGGCCCACTCGCTGGCCACTAGTGGTCGTTTGGTGGGTCGTTTGGTCGGTCGGTTGTCCTGGCAACTCTTCCTTTCCTTTCCTCCTGACCCAAAAGCCAGAATTCGGAGCACCAGCAACAGTCGTCCTGTCAGTCCTGCCAGTCCTACCAGTCCTACCAGTCCTGCCAGTGGTGGCAGCTGTTTGCACTTTGCGCATTTGACGAGCAAGTATTCCCCCCGGCGCCTGTGAAATTATTTCGAATTTTTGACGTACATATATAGGAATGCAGAGGAATATAAAAATATATATAGATCCCTCCATTCGAATATCCATTCATTCCATATCCAGTCACTTGAGCAATTAAGCGCACAACTGGCAAAGGATTGGCTATGCAGCGGGGACGCTACCAACGCCATCGAACTTGCCACCTTTGCAGCTGTCACAAATCTCCGCAAAAATATGCCAACAATTTTTGAACCGGGACAATGTGCAATTAAATTTCAGTTTCGTCCACCACGTCCTGCAAAGTGACACAGATACAGATACGGATGCGGATGGGGATACAGATACGGATAGAGATACAGCTACAGATACTGCCTACGATTCGCAAGCCGCATCCCGTAAATGTATCTGCATGAGCATCTGCATCTGCATCTGAATCTGGGACCTGCATATGCGAATCAATCATGTAATGGCATTTCGTGTGGGAATACAATCCACTCAATGATTTATTGCCGGCACACACGGACACGCTCACACGCTCGCAAGCAATTGAGTTTTTGATTTTGGAATTTTATTTTTGATTCCTGCCTGCTGCCTCCTGCCTGCCTGCCTTTTGATTGCCGGCAATCGAATATTAGGGAATGCCATGGAATACCTAATGTCCGGCTGTGATGAGAATTTCGAATTTTACTTTCCTTTTTCCGCATGGCCTGGTCGCAAATAATTTAAATCTCTAGCCTACGCACTTTGGGGTCATTTATTGGGGCTTTCTCCTTTAGCTTTAGCTTTAGCTTTAGCAATTTTTAGTTAAATACAGGACACAGCTCAGGAGAAGAAGGAAACTAGCAGCTTACCCAAAGAAGAAGATTTGTGTACCTCTTCTGCTTTTAAATCAAGTGTCAATAAAGTCGTTTTAGGTGTGTAAGGACGCCTTGCAAAAAACTTAATGTTTGCCTTCATATCTACACGTTTTCTTTTATATTTTTAGCTAGTTAAATTCTTCTGTAAACTTAGCAATGCAATACTTTAAATCAACAATTAGTAAGGGAATTTGTATGGCAAATGGATAATTCCTAGAACTATACTTCCCCTGAACTTGGGTTCAGTACTACATTCTTTTCAAACTCACAGGACCTGGGGAACGGGACAAAAGCAATCGACTAAACCAAGCTTAGCTTCCTTTTCTGCCCCATAGATGACTTCGTACTAGATTGGCGAGCGGTTCCACTGTGGTTTCATCGGAGGAAACTGCTCCTGGTTGCCACCGCTCGACGTTGCCTTGGTTATTAAACTGCTCGGCACGTTGCGGTTAGCCAACAGCGCTGACGACGTCGTCGACTAAGCCAAATAAGCAATTTAAAAGCCACAATGTCAGAGGAAAGCCGGTTGGGTCTGCGGCCAGGCAAAAACATGGCTGGCTATGTGCTGGATGCCGATGAGGAAGTGACTCTAAGAGCAGAGCAAATCAATAATGGAACTAATGATTTCTCAGTCATATTTTCATCACTTTCTCGCGGCCCAGTTGCACCTGTTTAGGTATATCTACATTACCTATTGGAAATATTCGCACTTGGCTGAAGTAGGACCTCCTTGTTGCTGCTAACAAGCCTTGTTTATTATTATTATTTTTTTGTTGTGTCTTTTGTAAAACCCATTTAACGACCGAAACGATCATTGTTGTGAAATTCAATACCGAGTAAATTTGATAACTCAAGAAAACTCATTTTTCGCGGAATCTGGCCTATCCCATAGCCCCCCTTCTGGCAGGGTTTTGCTGTGACTAAAGTTCAGACCCCAAAAGAAAAAAAAAACGGTTTGGTGGGGGAAAAATCAATAAACGAAAATTGCTGAAAATAAAAAGAAGACGCAGAAATATCACAAAAGGGAACAGGGAGCCAGGAGCGAGTGCTTCTCCAAACATATATACATACATACGTTGTGCTCCTCCTAAGCCAGCGACTTTCATAATTCGAGGACCTCGCAGGAGGTGGCACACAACGTGGGAGCTGTGAGGCAACTTTGCCTTTTGTTTTTGACGCCGTAATTCGCTTTTTATGGCCGGCTCGCAGCGCAGTCGACGGCGACGTCGATGGAGATAATGCGGCAAAGGGCCAGGGAAAGAGCCAGTGTAAGGGAAAGGACTGGGCACAAAGACAGGGAATAAGGATATAGCCAGGGAGACCGGGTCGAGCATTGGCAGGACACAAAGAGCTCAAAGTTTTGCTTTATTGTTTCTAAAATGTGCTAAAGCAAAATAAACAAAAGAGCCGCCAAAGACAGATGCTCGAGGACTGGGATGGGATCCTGGACTCGGCATGTGCTGGATTCACCATAAAAAACTTACTTGCTCGGTTGGTTGGTCCAAAAACAAAAAAAAAGGGGCGAAATGAAAACATCAGCGGACCCAAAGTCAACCCGAAAACTTAACCCCCGCCAAATCCTGCGCCGCCTGCTCTCCCTCAGTATTTTTGTTTACTGTTTTTCCAGCTCCCTGTTGTTGTTTTATTTGTTTTTTTTCGGGGACCTTTCTAATGAAAACATTGCGTGAAAGTGAGAACTAAACATTAGGCAAACAAAAAGCCAACACTCTCCCATACACACGTGGAATGAAAAAATAAAGGCAAAAAAGGGTTCAACTCCTCGGGAGGAGCAAACAAAAACCCGGCCACAAAAAGGGGGAGACACACAGTGTGGAAACGTGTTTGTCATATGCAAAACAAAACAAAAAACCAGATGGATGGAGGAGGGAAAGGTGGTGCAGGGGCAGGACTAAGCGAATGGCAAGTGAAGCGAAGACAGTAAAGTTCTGCAAGGATTTGCGGAAATCCTTGCCCTGGTCAGGTCTCATTTTTTCTCATTTCCAGCCGTCCTTAAACCGCCCCCAAAGAAGAAGCAAGGAATTAATTACAAATATTTAGCAACGGGTGCGGTTGAAAGGATAATGGTAGGAGGGACAGCGCGAAGGGGAAGGGAAACCCGATATCTTACGTGGTATTTAACCTCAAACTAATCCCAGAGCAAGGACAGAACGAGGCTTGAATCTTAAATTACCAAATAGTACAGGCTTTCAGTAAGCCAAAGCGCAGACAATGAACGTTAACATATCGAGGGGAAAAGTTCAACATATCGAAATATAGCTTCCAATATCATATCGAAAATATCGAAAACTAATATCGAGCTTTCAAATATATAAAAATATGGTATTTAAAATGTGTATATATAAATATCATACATCTATCAAACAGAATATAGACTTATTGCACTCATATCGCAATGTTATATAATCGATCTCTTATCGATGTATTAATATTTTCCGCCATCCCTATTATACCAAAAATGGCAAAAGCTTTAGAATATAGATTTTTTAAATATAAAATATATGGAATTTTTGGTTTATAAGTCAATTTTCTCAAAGAATATACAAATCCAAGTTGATAAAACTTAATATATCGAAGATAATATCGATTCAAAGTCAGTCTATCGTAACATTTTAATTAAGGTTTATTTATATACCGCCTTTGTACTCTAATAATCGATATTTTACCGATATACTAAAATTTTCTGGCATCTCTAGATCGAGATAGTTTACATATACCTTACTTTTACAAAGGTAATTTGTATAAAGTAATATTTAAAGGTTTTAAATTATTAAGTTGGAACATAGTGTAATATAATAAGTTATAATATGACAGTATTTAGTTTAAATAACGATAATAATAGATTAAATCGTTAATAAACGGTTATTACACATATTTATTTATGTATTGTAAAGCTAGCTCAAAGTATTATTATTTTCTCGCCCACATTTGGGGACCTTGTAACTCCCACAAAAGGGTTTTTTGCCTACTTATTATATAAAAAGAGCAAGCTTTGCATTCCAAGTTATCCACTTGGCATTGTAGAGGTCTCCAAGTCCTATTGCGACATTATTTGCAATTTGAATGCAAATCCTGGCATATCCTGCCAGGTGCCTGCTGCTTGCTGTCACCGATTCCTTCGTAATCGCTGGTGGTGGTCGTGGTGCAGCAGCAGCGGGTATTTTGGCTTCGGTTTCGGTTGCAGGTCCTGCCCAGTGCGTGTGAGTCACACCGCAACTGGACTGGCCGCCGCCCGCCCACAACGCCCCTCGTCCTTTGTCCTGCATAGGTGTGTGTGTGTGTGTGTGTCGGTGTCGGTGTCGGTGCTGTCATGTGTGACGCGTGGTTAAAAATTTGATATCCTTGAGCGGCTTGGCAAAAACAATGCCCAAGCCCCCGTCCCCAGCCAGAGAAAAGAAGGAGCAAGAAAAAAAGTGGAGAGTATATAGAATAAAAAGTAATTTGAACGTACTGCCTTGTGGGAGGAGGAGCGGGCCGAGCTTGAAGGACGACAACAAATTGGATCGAAGACCAAGTCAATTGAGAGCCCCGAAAAATCAATGACTTGTGTGGGTCAGGGCAGGGATACACCCACACACAGACACCCTCAAACACACACTCCTGTCAATAATAAAACTTTACTTTAGGCCCCAATGTAATGTAATTTCAGCTCCAAACTTAAGCCCAGAGAGCTCTCAGCCAGAACTGATTGGAAATTATAAATGAAAGGCTGCCGCCGCTGCTGCCAGCAAAAACTTGATTTAGAAAGAGGGCTCTCGTCGTCCTTTGTGCGCCGCCCCGGCCCTGGATTGTTCTTCATGATGATATCCAGGGGATAACTCACAGTTTCTTTCTAATTTCGCAAGTTGCAAAAGTCGCATCAAGTTTTATTTCCCTCTACGGTGGCAGGCCCCCCCCAACCCCACCAGCCCTGTGCATCGTCATATATAACCTAGCACCCTGTTCGCCGCCCGATTTGAGCGATTTATATGCGTTGCACGCAGCGAAACAGTCGGGAATAAGAGCGAGCTGAATGGCAAATACACTGGGAGATATAGTTTATATTTTGGATTTATGAATTTTCAATTTTTTTTAAATGTACAAAATAAATAGGTTTTCCTGTTATATAATTGGATTGAATGGGATTCAATAACTTTAAAGAATATTTCCCTCTTTGTTTTCTTAAATTAATGAATTATTTCATGAAAACTCAAGAAAGACCTACAACAACGGGCAATGTGTATGTTTTATGTTGTAAGCCTTCGGTCTTTGATAAAAAATTATCGTTCGGTGATTATTTTTCTCAAATAACATTTAGATTTAGATCAATGAACTAAGTAAAATATATTTAAACAAGTTTGAGTCGTAGGTCTTTTCCTTAAAACTACACTTTAGGGGATTTAAAAGTGTCTAGATTAATTAATGAAATAATATAAATACATTACTACTTTAAAAAGTCTTTAACAAGTTTTTAAAGTCCTTACTTTAAAACTCTAATCAAGGCCTTTGTTTAAAGGCCTTTAATAAATAATTTAATAAAAAAAAGACATTTATTTTACTACTTCTCAAATAGCTTCAATATACTGTTAATGTCTATGTTTTGTTTAAGTAAGTCTGCGGTGTTTGTTTGGCTTTTCCTAAATACCATTACACCCAGTAAATATCGTTTTGCATAAAAACTGATATTACTACTTTAAAAAGGAATACAACCTCAGGTGATGTGCATGTTTTGGTGTTTAATTGCACCAACAAACAATTTTCTTTGCAAAAAAAAACTGTTAAATCATTTCTTCTGTATTTCTCTCAGTGCACGAGTGGGGCCAACCGAAATGGCAAACCGAAATGGCCAAAGTGCAGTGGAAATGGGGATAATGCAGCAGGTGAATCGGTTGAATTGGGGGACAGGGTCACTCGCACACGCACAGGTGCAGGTAGGCGGCAGGGGAGTTGCTTCAATAAATAATATTTCTCTGCGAGTTTTGTGTGTGTCCAGCCGGGGCGACATTGCAGCCAGGATATGCCGGGATGTGCCAGGATGCTGCCGGCCCAGGGGCACGGCTTTTTATTTGCTCCGGCTCACGATCCCGACGTCCACGTTTTTATGGGCAAATGCAGTAGCATGTTTCGCATAGAATGTGCAACATAAATTCACTTACCTGTCGCACACACACACACACACACACGCTGGCAAACAAAGACAAACGCAGACACAGATACAGACACAGGCACAGGTGGAGGTGCAGGTGCAGGACACGTGTGCGCGCCTCGTAACCGTTGCCGTTGGTTTATGGAAATTAAGCAGGTTTTATATCCTGGCAGGCCAAGCGATCTGAGGGGGCCGAGGTCATCCTGCCCTCCCTCCCCTTACCCCCCATTTCGACGGAAATGTTGCGAAAAAGGGCATAACAATTGCCAGTGAAAATTAAGCATCCAATTCGAGCCAACAATATGTGGGGAGGGGGGAAAGTGGCAGTGCATATTGGCCAGAAGGACATAGAATACAAAAGCCAAAAAGTGGCTGTTAAATGCGGGATTACCAACTAAAACATTTAGACCATAAACGGGAGTACTTTTAGCCAGAAATAAAATAGAATGCAACCATTTTGCTGGTGTAACTCTGACCTTGCAACTAAATAACTCTGTAAATAACCATATTCGGCACAGAACCAGAGCCAAGAAGCTGCCGCCGTAGCACACTCAGAATACCCACTCAAATTCACAAATGCACACCTCGAGTGTATATTCCACTTCGGTGCTGGCTCCGCCAGGATGTCCCACTTGGTCCGCTGTTGTTTTTTGCCATTTGCCGAGCACAATGCTGCAGAGCCCCCCATATTTGGCCACAGCAAACATTTATTGCTTCTCCAGCTGCAGCAAGGTGGAGTGTGTGTGTGTGTATGGAATCACCATACAAATGTAGCGAACAATAAGGACAACAATGGCCAGGACAGAAACAGAAACAGAAACAGAAGCAGGAACAGAAACAGGAACAGGAACAGGAGCTGGAACAACAACGACGACGACGAGGACGAGGACGAGGACGATGGCGACAATTGCAACGTGTCAAAGCGACGTTCATAGCATATTAGTTAAGCACACACACACGGATGCATTCCGGCACACGGGGCGCACCGGCACACCGGCACACGGGACGTATGCGCAACGTTTTTCCACTCACAGCTGCGTCGAGCGTCGAGCCATATGCCAACATCCGGACTTGGCCACGCACACTCACTCAATGTAAGAGTCAGAGCCACCCACAACCCGCCACCGACACGGCCAGAAAAAATCACCAGCAATAGCACCAATAGCGAGAGCATCATTTCATCTTTTGCAAAATGGGATTTATTCAGGGATGAGACCCAAATCCCATTTGCATCCGACATAGCAAGAGTCTCAGCATCTCAATATGTTTGACATTTTATTATTCCCGCCTAGGTTGCAAGCTATTGGCAATTGTTGCAGTGTTCTTAGTGCATTGAGGAAAACGAGAAGGCCCAAGGAAATGGATCATTTTTGAGCCCCCCCTCAAGTGCAGGGGAATCCAAAGTCAAAATCGGAATCAAAATCGGCACGAAGAGTGGACCAATTACAACGGAAACTCAAGTTCAGTGCGGCAGCTGTTGCGGTCAATTAATGAAGCCTGGAGCGGCGGCCAGGCCCTAGGACACTCGAGATTGCGCTGGGACGTTGGCTGGGTTTCGGGATTATGGGCAGAGTGGAAAACGGCAATTGCAACACTTGAAAGGAAACTCGGAACTAGAAATGGATGGTAAGACTGACACAGAAGTTACAATATTCTTCCTTAAATCGTAGATGTATCTATGAGGTAAAATATTTCGTTACTTTGTAGATTTAAAAGCAAGGACTTAAGTGCTTCTGTGTTAGCAGGAATTACTTAACCGTGTGCAGCATCATTAAGAACAGATCTAATTAGCAGTTTCCCCTACCCAATCAAAGTCCTTTTTTGTGTTTACACACAATATATGAGGAACATATCGGTGTATATGTGCACATTTAGTGTGGCAAGACAGACTTGCCTTTACTTTTTAGTGGCAATGACGACGACGACGATGTCGAGTTGGGGCTGTAACCCCATTAAGTCATTTACTGTCAAGTCGAAAGCAATGACTGACACTGGGTTTGTTGCTTTTTCGGGGTCGCGCAGGATGGGAAAGGGGGTGGCGTGGAAGAAGGATTGAAAACTAATTAGTGACAAGCCAATGCAGCCATCAAGTTAATGCAATCACAGACGAGGGGCAGAGACGACTTTGTGTGTGTGTGTGCGAGGGGGACTAGTGTAAATACACTTCGATTAACGCTAAATTAGCTCTCGCTGAACTGAACTCAACTGAACGGATCGAACAAAAGCCAGAACTGTCTGTCACAGGATTGGGACAGACTATGATGGCAGGGATGACGACGATGATGACGATGATGATGATGAAGATGACGATGACGACGACAAGAGGGCTATGATGACAGCAGGCCAGGAGCTGGGAAATGGGAAATGGGAAGTGAAAAGAGGGAAGTGGCAAGTGGAAAGTGGCTATGGGGCTTGGGCTGGGACTCACTTATCTTACCACTGGCTTGGCTCTTTGTGCATTGTCAGCCCCATTGGCCATGGCGTGGCGTCCGATGCATTTGGCTATGATTCACAGCACAAAAGATGCAGCAGCATCAGGAGCGGCAGCAGGCTGGGATAAAAACTTGTGGGTAGCGGATAAATAGATGTATAAGCGGGCTCTATCTATACGGAATACAGAGGACACACTGGTTACTGGGTACTTGGTACTGGGTACTGGGTGTGTGTGGGTCTGGCAATTTGCTAGGCAAGCGAGCTGACAAAACAAGTCCCTGACCCCAAAATTGTGGGCAACAAAAAGCGCTGGCTGCTGCTTTGTCAGCTTCCCCATAATACGGCCAGCCGAGCTATGCTAATAACCAATATTTTAGAGCCAAGCCGCCGTCTGCCGTTGAAATTGTCGCCGGCAACAAAAGCAACACACACTCGGCGAAAAAAAAAAAGAAAAGAAAAGCTAACTTTCCGCAGATAGCTGAATCATGCCGGAGACAAAGGATATATATGTGTATATATATAAATATACATGGGGGATGTGCTCACAGGAAGTCGAGGATGGGTCGGACGAGTGTACAAGGCATTAATTTAACAGGATAATTGAAAATGAATAGTTGCATGTGGCGGCAAGACGTGGAGACAGCAAGGGACGGAACAGGACAGCATCCGGACATGCGACAAATCAATGCGGAACCAGGAAGGGACCGAAGATAATAATTTAGGGGGAATTTCCCTTGAGCCAAGACCGGGATGCACGGCTTAAGGGGTTTATTTATGCCGCGCGATGAAAGTTATTCACCAAAGTCCGCTTCATTATGCAGATACAATGAAACCCATGGATATTGGGGGTATTATGTTTAACAGATGGGGTAAAAATTAATAATAAATTGCACTCGACGATGCGAGTTTTATAGTTTTATAAGGGATAATATCTTATTACTCTCCCAGTTAAAAATATATCTATATACGAGTATACAGGTATATATATATTTTATAGATATACAAATCAAAGGAGTTATGGCGGAACTTAAGTAACACGTAATTAGGTAGTTTAAAACTATATATAAAGGACTCATTAGGCTTTAAAGACTTAGAGGTCAACTACTTGTACACCAAAAGTATACCCTTAGATATATAAATATTGATGTAAATGTTGACATTTCATAGCTTACCTTTAGCCACAAGCTCATGTGCTTGGTGGTCAATGGGAGTTTTGTCGGGGGCTGCGATTTTGAATCGATTATTTGGTTTGGATTTTGGTTTCGGTTTCGTGTTCGTGTTTTTGGGTTTATTTAGTTTAAAGATAATTTTACATTAAGAATTGATAGTTAGAAACACTTTAGGTTTTGGATGAATAGATATAGATTTAGATTGGGCTTAGGTTTCGATTTATTCAGCTGTTTGTTTGTCTGTCTGAAGACTGTAGTTGCTGGGGTTTCTGTTCAGTTTCGGGGCTTCTCGCTTGCCGACTTCCCAGTTGGGAATTCGAGTACAACAAAATTGAACTTGGCAAACAGAATACGAACGAACGAACGAAGTAACGAACGCATCAAACGAACTGGGGAACTACGAGAAACGAGTAACGAGTAATGGAAATTAGGTAACTGGATGTTGTAACTGTAATTTCTGCGATTTGATCACTTAGTCTGTGTGTAGTTCATGTGTGTGCGTGTTGTGCGGCATTAATGCTTTGCTGTTCTTTTGTGTTCTCTGGACGAGTGCGGCATTCACAAGCAATAAATCGATAATTTCGATGACTTGGGGTGCATGCAGGTCGACTAAGAAGCAGGCAGGAATCGATCACTATCGATAGTGTGTAGTTCTGAGTCGGGAAGTTGGATCTTGGGGGGATAGTGGTGCATATATATACAATTGGGGTTCCAGTCAGCCAATCAGAAGAAGTTTTCGAGTGCATCGTCTTGAGAACTCCTCTTCGCTTGTCGGGAGGCTTTCCCCAGACGATTTTTCCCAATTTACAAAGACTTGAGTTGGGTAAACTTTTGTTTTGTTTGGCGGGAGAGGTTAGCAGAGTGGTGGGGGTGGTGGGTAAAAGTTTAGGGCATGTTCTAACTAGACAGAAACAAGAAAGACAGAGAGAAGTACAGCGAGTGAGAGAGAGAATGAAGAAAGAGGCAGACCGAAAAAGTATATTTTATATAGGAGTGGAATGTGGTTTAGAGTTGAGTTTTAAAATTTTCAAGAGTCTAGATCTAAGGTAAGAAACATAACAAGACAAATCTGTAGGAAGTAACGTCTTCTCCGGTTGTTCTCCAAGGGGAAAGCTACGCTAGAGGTTCTAGGGGATGCTATATATGCATATATAGTATATGATAATGGTAGTACGGGAACGAACATCTAGTAATGCATTTTGAAGGAGCTCACATTTTTCGACTGACGACAACATTTTGGAACGACAAAGTGGACACGGAATCTGGGCTCTGGGCTCTGGGCTCTGCCTTTCTTTCTTTTCTTTTCTCGTGATTTTTGTCTTCTTTAATTATTGTTTACTGTTTACTCTTTACTGTTTACTGTTTATTGCGAAGTGATTTAGGCTGACAGTTGGTGGTTGTGGTTGGTTATTGGTTATTTGTTCTTGGTTCTTGGTTGGTGGTGGTGGTTAGTGATTGTGGTGAAAGTAGTTGTTGTAGTAGTTCTAGTGGTGGTGGGCGGTGGCATTAGCGGTGAACTAGCGGGCGAGCGGTGAGCGGTGAAGGCGGTGAGCGTGAGGCGGTGGTGAGTGCAACGTTTTTCAGCGCAGTTCGCACTTCTCTCGGTGTTCTCAGTTTACTTATTGTCTTAGTTTAATAACATTATATTCTCTTTTTCATTTTTCTAATATTATTTCTATAGTTTATTAACTGCTTCTCAAGGTTTCTTTGTTTTCACACAGCTTTAAGGCACACAGAATAACGGTAAACAAGTGCCAATGACATTAGGGGTCGGGTGGAGTGGGGGTTGGTGTCTCGGCGGTTTGTTGTATGGCTGCGATGACGTCGACGGGAACGGCAATAGCAACGGCAAGTGGTTGTTGGAAGTGAAGTTTTTGTGAAGGCAACACAAGGAGCGTGGAGCGTGGAGAGTGGAAAGTGGAAAGTGGCGTGGAGAGTGGATAGTGACGAGCACGAGCGGGGTGTGCGAGGGCGGAAGGGGAGCGGCACGTTAAAGAAAAACGAGAAAAAAAAACAACCCTTCGCTTGACAGGCGCTGCTGACTCAGAGCGAGAGAGCAATAGCACTTGACAAACGAAACAACCGAATAAAATACACGAGAAAATAACAAAAAAGAAGACATAATAAACACTCACGCACACACAAACACAAAGTCAATAACAAAAAAAAAAAAATAAAAAATAGGCATAACGGGATCACGCAGAGTAGCAATCGATCAGATGTGTGCGAACAGTTCGCTGCAATTTCGCATTTCTTCGTTTCTGTGACAGAGTAAACTGAGTGTGTGTTTGTTATTATTCCTGCTGCCACACACACCAAAGACACACTCGCACACACACGCACACTCATACACACACACACACCAGCAATCGCACACACACACACTGAAAGCACTTGGACACTGAAAAAAAATAGATGTGACTTGGAGTGGGGAGCTCTGCTCCTTGCGTACGCTTGCGAACTCGTGACTCGTTGATAGCGCGTTCGAAGAAGGACTAAACATGAACAAACACGCGTCCGCCGAGGAACTAAGCGGTGTGAAAGAGACGGTAGCGCACAGGAGCAGGAGCCGGAGCAATCAGTGCTGTTAACTAACAGCGGGACAAGGCAGCGCTCCTGTTAAGCTTAACCCGCCGTTGGCAATGGGCGCCTATACAATCTCAACAGGAACTTCTCAAAGATAAATTTATTGTCAATATAAATAATATATTAATCACAAAATTAAAATACTTTATTCGATTGGGAAACGATCGCTTTGTTTATTTTCTTAAAAACAACTAATATTGTTTTTTTTTTTTTTAATTAGGTTTCCATACATGTTTCAAATTGTGATATTTTGAACTATATTTTCAGTTGTTACTTATGCAACTTGAACAAAGTATTAAAAATAAAATATACAAATAAAATAATTAAATTGCCCGAGAAGCAAGGTTAAAAGTTTTGGGCTGCAAAGGTTTAAAGAAGTCATGTTAACTGACATAAAAGTCAACAGCGAGAGAAATTGCTCTTTGTGGAAATGCAAAAAAGAAATTGGGAAAGAGAAATCGGACTAGGGAGAGAGAGAATTGCGTATGTGGGGAGAGCTCGACAAGTGGCGGTCAGTTTGAACTGAATTTCAATTTGAGCCTGGCAATGTCTTCAGCGGTGTGCAAATAAAGCTAGGAAGTATCTAATACACTTTGGACATTATTTACTGAAGCGGTGAAAAACTTTGCGATAATATTTGAAGATGTTCAAGGCAACCTAACCACAACACTCTCTCGAACTGTCCCTCCCCCGTCGAAAGCTGGCTGGGAAAACATGTGACTAATGAGGGAAACTCGAATTTGGGCCTGGCAATGTTGTGCGGAGCAGACTTTTGTCTGCAATATTTTGACATTTCGAAGGGCAAAAGAGCGCAAGAATTGTGGTGGTGAGAGGAAGAGGGCGGGCGGGGGTGGTGTTGCGGGAGTCAAAATAATAAAAATTTATAAATTGTGAGTGCTCGCTCGCTCTCTCTCACTCACTCGCCCTCGAGGGGCGACTTGTGCTTGCTCTCGCACGGAAAAGTGCGATTGCCAAAGACATGTTGCTATATGGCAACGCATGTGTGCGTGCGTCTTAAATATTGGAGCATACTTAAGTGCGGTAGCATTTAATTAATTAGCACTTTTCACAGGCTATCATCATGCATTGACATGGAAATCAGCCGCTGGAGCAACTGGCAATTTGTCAATAAAGCGAGCACTTTATATAATAAGTACTCACTCTCTCAGTCGCTACCCGTTACCCGTTATCCGTTACTCACACACACACACATACATCCAAAAAATACACACACAAGCGCACGCATACAAGCTGACTAATCGGTCGAACACGCGCGCGTTTATAGGCCGCAGACAAGATGTGCGGGGAAATCGTGTTCTGGCGTCCCGCAATTAACGTAGAAAATTCGCAAAAAATTTGCACATTTTCTGGCGATCCGTGGCACTCGCGGAACTTTTTAGCACTAGTCCTTGTCGCTGTTCTCGCTATCGTATGTCCATTTATTTATGCCGTTGCCTGGCGCTCCGCTCTGCGTACCGTGTGGGAGAGGGGTCTGGCTGACGCTGCAAAGCAGAGTTGCCAGTTAAGCTTGTGTTAGGCTAGATTTTGCATATTTGTAAATGAATAGCATTAAAAATTTGCAGCTATAATCTTCAAAATAGTTTTTTATAATATTTATATTAATTTCAATAAAAAAAAAAACAATTTGGTAAAAAATGTCGAAGCTTGTTTTTTTATTTATGCCGATAAAGGAACAATGAACACATTTCCGTTGATATTTTAAATGAAAGAATGAAATTTGGTTATTAAATATTCCAAATATACATATTTACAAAATTCATCGTATTCAATGAATATAGGAAGACCGTAAAATATTGCTCTCAGTGTTTTTAGCCTAGTCGATCTAGCCATGTCCGCCTCTCCGTCTGTTTTTACGGAAACTAATTCTTCATTTTATCCTTTCTAAACGGATACTGCTACTTTAGATACAATCGGATAGTGTTTAGAATATAATTTATTGCCTCTGGGTTTTCACATATTTTCACATACCTGAAACATGTAAAATTAAATTATGTTAGATTTTTATATATAATGCAGAGGTAATGGCCAAACTCTTAATTTAAAACTGTTACCGTAAACCTCTTAATATAAAAGGTATAGGTAAATGTTAAGAATGTAGTCTACTTACTTCTTTGAAATTTATGATATATTATATATGTATTTGAACCTGAGATGTACGTATTTTACCCGAATTTAAAATAATGTTTGAACAAAATCTTATATTTATATCATATGCATAGATTTTTGTAATTTATGTACCATAAGTATGTATAAAGGAATGACAAGAAGGATTCGAGTTTTAATGATCCAATTACGAACTGCATGGAATAAAACAAATTTCGGCGTAACGAAGTTAGCTTTCTTCTTGTTATTATTTTTATTTATTTTCTCACCATCTATCTTTTTTAAGGGCCCATAAACTGTCAACACTGGACAGCAACAACGAAAACGAAACTTAAACAGCTGCTCAAAGAGAAGAGAGAGAGAGAAACAAAGGGATGCCCATTGCAAAGTCATGCCTTTTTGACATTTGCAGCGTGGCAAAGAGCGCGAGCGAGCGAGAGGGCGAGAGTAACAGAGCTGCAGAGAGTCAACGTTGCGCAGGCGCAAGTTTGGAGGCAGGCGTCCAACCCCGTTATACAGAGAAAGTCAGCTGGTTGAGAGAAGGGCGCAAATACCAAATACCAGGGCTGCCAACTCCACCACCACTGCAGCAGACAGGTGGCGCCGCACAAGCTTTGTGTGGAGCTTTGTGCCCCGGAACAAGCGCTTTAAGTTCAATTGGACATTAAATCATCCATCCATAGTTCAGGACCCACTATTTTGCAAGCCAAAGGAGTGTGTCCTTGATACAAATTTGTACTAGAAAGCTTATAATGGGGATTTTATAATTTTACTCAGAAGTTTGCAACGCAGTGCAGTAGTCACTTTTGGCCCTAAAAAGTATATTTATTCTTGTTTAGTACTATCAACCGAGTAGCTCTTGCCATGTCCGTCGGTCTGTCCATATGTCTGCTTCTATACAAACAAGACTCTCAGTTTTTTAGCTGTCTAATTTTGCGAAAACATCTATGCACCAAAAAATTTTAAAACATCCACGCATTGATATTTCCAAGCATGTTCCTCATGATCGAATTTGTGTACCCTTTCAGGGTATTATAGCTTCAATCAGAAGTTTGCAACGTCGTAAAGGAGACCGTATAAAGAGTATATATCCGAAACTAAGAACCTTAATCCTACCCAGTAGTACCCATGCAGCAACCCTTTTGCCATGTAATGATCTTAATAGGTCCTTAATAAATATTTGTTATAAATTTATAAAGGTTCATTTCGAAATTCAAACACAAAAAAAAAACATTGATTACGTTAGCCTTGAGATTGATGAAGTTGCACTTTCGGGAGCTGTCAAGTAATGGAAGCCAAACGTTCTGCTGCTTACCTCAGTCTAACATTTACTTTCGTACTGAAAAGGTCATTTTAATTTTGCTTATTTTTGAACAAAACAAAATTATTTGTGAAAAACAAAACTATACGTGGAAAAATTGTGTCTGTTGGCCACCAATCCAAATTCCAAATTAAGCAATGGATTTTATTCGAAACGCACTTGCCAACAATTATTTCAGATTCCCGCACTCGGTTTTAAATTTAAGTTTCTTGGGAGAACTCTCGGAGATCAAAGCCCTGTGTATGTGGTGTCGGCATGTTAAGGCTCCCGTGGAACAGGTCAAAGAGCTCGAAGGTCTGGCACTTTTACT
>VNJU01001984.1:0-15896 GCA_008042675.1 Drosophila seguyi
TTAATGTTAAAACCTAAAACCTAAACCCAAACTGTTAACTTAATCCCAAAGAATAACGAAATTAAAAAAAAAATAAATAAAAAAATGTAGCATATCAAAATAACGAATGAAAGAAAATCGAAAATCTCTCAAAATTACGTATATACTTATACAAAACCTAGATAAATCGTAGAAAATTGCGAATTGCCAGCCCCCGAAATTCAGTTCACAATGAATGAGAATGCCCCTAGGACACGATGAGACACTGTAACTGTCGCAGGAAACACACACACAGGATATGAATATAGAAGACATACATATATATACTATCTATAAATAATGACAACTTTTTGCAATAACTTCGAATTCAATTTAATAAAAGTTTTAGAAGCTTGATGCGATACGGTTGGGTTTTCCTTTTTTATAATTTATTAAGGGGACGTTAGCATTTCGCTGACCCTGCGCAGGGTCTCCTCTCGTTCCCGCCGCAACAGTTGGGTGACCTGTTCGAGAAACTGCTGCTGCTGGTCCCGCTGTTGTCGCAGCTGGGCCTCGTTGGCTGACTTGATTTGGGCCAGCAGATGCTTCTGCCCCTCTATAATCGCCTTGAGAGATTCCAGGGGTGTGGGCTCCTTCTCCCCGGCACCATCCTCCAGGTCCTCATCGTAATCATCGCCGGCAGCTCGCAATAAATCGCAGGTGGAGCTGGACTCCTCCTCGCTGTCACTCACCGGCTGAAGCTTTACCGGAGATTGCTTGGGTAGCGACGATTTAAGCGCTCGCATGGGCCTCTGGCTGACCCGTTTCCTGTTCTCCCGCGGCGGAGCCGCTGTAATCTCGTCGAAGAGCTTGAAGTGGCGGGGCAGTATCCGCACATTGCTTAGGCCATGCTCCTTGGCCTCGCGATGCTGCTTGAATAGCAATCTCAGCTTGTTACGCAGCTGGTGTGGGGTTCTCTTGATGGCCTGCTTGGCCAGGATATTGGAAATGTGTACCAGGGTCTGGAAATTGCGTTTCCGAGAGCCGTCCAGGGCGCGAAAGAAACCGTTGTCCCGGATGATGAGCAAAAAGGCATCCACCTCCTCGTGGGTCCAAAAGTGTGCTGAAAATTCAATTAAAATGAAATGAAATTTTGGAAATTGATTTAGGAGCTAATTACATCCGCTTCTCTGCGAAGCATCGCCCTCGTCGTCATCGCTGTCATTGAACTCGCTGCCCTCGCTGGCACTGCTGACATTGGCGCCCGCCTCCGCGGCCGCCGCTTCCTCCTCGGTGGGATCCAGGACCTGTCGCATGGCCTCAAAGTGCTCGAAGGTATCGCCTGTGCCGTTCTTGACCTTATTGTACATCCGCCGCAGCAGCTGGAACTTAATGCGCAGCTTGTCCGCACCCTTATTCGAGTTCCGTTTGGCCATCTCCTTGGCCAGCAGCCTGAAGACCTTAGCATTCCGTTTCCGCAGCAGCGCCGACCGTAGTCCCAAGGAGTGGATTAGATCGAAGAGGAGATCCACCTCGCCCTCGGTCCATTTGCAGCGGGCATTGGTGTGAATCGACGAAGAAGAGGCTTCTAGGGCATCTGCGGGAAAGGTATTTTAAATATATTTCTTTATATTTATTTTATTTATTAAAATATAATTTATTAAATTAAATAATTGGTGGAATATTTAATCATTTCGGTATACCTTAATATTAACTCGTCACTAATTCATACCAAATTATACTTTTTGGTGGCAAAAGTGCTCTCGTCACTGCCTTATTGTCTCGTTAAGTTAAATTGCAATTTTTTTGTTTACAATTCCATTGAAGATAAGGCACTAATAACTCTGTAGTTAAGGCTGATACGTAGGCCAGCTTGATGCAACGCTGAGCGAATAGATAAATTGTTACGACCTTAAAGCGAATATTCTGATGCATAACGTGTTTGGTCAAGTGTTTTTTGCTGCCACGTTTAATGTTCCAGACAACTTTCTAAATAATTAATAATTAATTTAAAGCTAATATAATATAATATAAAGTTATGGCACAGCTACCCGTAACCTACAACGAACAGGAAAGGATTTGGAGTGGTCTTCCAGTGGCCAGCAGCCCTAAGAATATTCCCTCTCTGGGTTCCATCATATTTAACAATATGAGAAAGTGCGGACAGAACATTTGTCAAGTGAGTAGACCTCAAAAATAAATACAAATTAAACCCTATATTCATATCTAGATATGGGATGATGAAGGCCTGACAGTGACCTTTGAACAGGCACTCACATGGGCCATTCGGTTAGCCGAGTTCTTCAAGAAACGTGGCCTAGGCCACAAGGATGTCATAGGTATATCAGCAGAAAACTCCAAATATTTGCTGTCCTTGGGTGTGGCCTGTTTGATGAATGGAACACCATTCCACTCACTTAATCCTGTGCTGGATGAAGGTTTGCATTTAGGAAACATTATATATATATTATATTTATATAAATATACAACATTTAGCTACACATCAACAACTTTTCTCGCTGACCAAGCCTTCACTGGTATTTTGCGATGGAAAAATATACGAAAAAATACACAAGGCAACGATGGAATGGCAACCAGAAATATATATTCTCACCGATCTTGTGGAGGGAGTGTCTAGCATAGAAATCCTACTGCTTCCTACAACCACTGAAAGTTTTTACAAGTAAGTAAAAGCAACATAAGCTTGAATTGAAAACAAACTAAGAAATACCTCTAGACCGGAACCCTTGAAGGATGGCGGCGATCAAACCGTGGCCATACTCTGCTCCTCGGGCACCACAGGTTTGCCCAAGGCTGTCTGCATCTCCAATAGAAGCCTTCTACCCACACCATCAGCCTTGCTGAACAGCGAGTCCGTTGGCTTTTCCTACGCGGCCCTAGACTGGATCTCCGGCGTTGCAAGCTTCGTATCCCACACATCCTTTGGCTTCACTCGCATCTTGAGCCGAACTTTGGTCACTCCGGAATATCTGGTTCAGCTCGTGGAAAAGTACAAAATTAGCGCCATTGTCCTCGCACCACGTCGTATATCTGCCCTGATCAACTGTCCATCGGCCAACTCGGAGACCTTGGCCTCTCTGCGCAGTGTTTTCTGCAGCGGTGGCCTTATTTCCGTGTCCACGCTTCAGCGATGCCAGAAGCTTTGCAAGAATGCCACCTTAAGTCAGATCTATGCCTTGACAGAATCGGGCAATATATCGATGGCCCTTGGTATCGACAATGGTAATTCGGTGGGCAGGCCACTGCCAGGTGTAAAAATTCGTATTGTAAGCGAGGAAGGTAAGAACTTGCAGCACAATCAGGTGGGAGAGATATATGCGCACACAGAGGTGCTCTGGCGAGGTTATTACGGAAACTCTGAAGAAACTCTGCGCATTCGGGACTCTGAGGGCTGGTTTCATACCGGAGATCTGGGTTACTTTGATGATCAGAATCTTCTTTACATAGTCGATCGTTGCAAGGACATTCTCAAGTACCAGGGCCAGCACTTTTGGCCCGGTGAGATCGAACAGGTCATAATGGAACTCAGCCAAGTGCAGGATGTTTGTGTGGTGGGAATCTACGACGAAAAGGTTGGTGATGAGGCGGGTGCCCTTGTTGTGAAGAGGAAAGGATCATCTCTACAGCCAGAGGAGATTGTGCGACATGTGGCTCAGCGATTGCCCGTGTACAAGCAACTCCATGCTGGAGTCCAATTTACCGATGAAATGCCAGTTAATCAAAATGGAAAAACCTTGAGAAAGGCAGCTCGCGATATATTTACAGCCAAGAGAAACCCAATGTAGATTCTTAATAAAATATATAGAATCCTTTTGGATTTTCGATACCCTAAATAATTATTCCACCTACCTTCTTCTTCGCTCTCCGAGGCCAGATCCTCTTCCCCTTCCGCGTCGCTTTCACTCTCCAGCTCGGCTTCAAAATCGGAGCCCTCATTCCCCTGGAGCAGATCGTGAACTTCGGCAAAGTGCTCGAAGGACTCGCCGCCGTTCCTGGCTTGCGCATACTGACGCCTCAGCTGGTGGTACTTGATCCTCAGCTGCTTGGGACTCTTGGGACAGTTCCGCTTGGCCATCTCCCTGGCAATTACCTTGAAGACCTTGGCATTTCGGGTCTTCTTCAAAGGAGTTTGCAGTTTCAATTCGCTAATGATGCCAAAGAAGGTTTCCACTTCCTCGTCGGTCCACCGGCAGCGGGTGCCTTTGCCGGGACTGTTTTCCACGCCCGTGTTGTTCGAGTTTCCAAGATCTATTTTGGGAAAGGATGAGACTTTAGTTCTGGCCGAGATTCAGGTAAATTTTACTCACAATCCGAATACTTTTGCTCCAGTTCATTGTCGTCCATCATTGCTGAAGGTTCCGAGGTGGATGATTTTACCTTGGCTGGGTTAGTTTACTTTTAATACTTTAAATATTTAATAAACAAAAATATATTTATTTGTTGACTAAACAACCGGTTTCGCGTTATGGCGTTTTTTGCAAAAAGCGCCAAAAATGTCTGGTCCCACTTTAAGGCCATCTGATTTGCGCTATAAAGAAGCAATGACCAGAACCTGGGCGCAGTTTATGGTTTGGTTCTTGTCACTGATAAAATTATGGAAAACATTGAAGAATTACCCATACGTTCAGTTTTGGAGATATTTTAACATAAAATTTAATTCTTATCCTTAAATTCAGTTTAAAAAATATTTTGTTTAATTTATTAGACTTTGAGATATCGTCTCCTTAATTTTTATTTTATTTATTTATTTATATAATGCCTAGCAGCTTGTTAAAACAATCAGCTAACTTATGTTACAAATACAAATACAATGGATACAAATTGTTATTTTTAGCACATTTAAGGTAAAATGTCTCAAACACCCTTTGGGGTAAAAGGTAGTTGGTATTTGGTAATTGAAAATATTGCCGAAAGAAAACATTGTTAACATTTAAACCAACAAACTCACTCAATAAAAAAATCATTAAAATTATTGTAAAGTGTTTTAATAAAATACCTTTTATTTGCCAAAAAATCTGAAATTGCCACCGCCCGCTGATTTTAAAAATTTCCCGCAAATAGAATTTAAAAATATATCGGAAAAAGGCGGAGATGACTCCACTGTCGGCAGGTCTTCGGCTTGCTTTGGCTCTCTTCGGCTCTTCTCGGCTCGCTTCGGCTTTTCAAAAACCTATAAATACAAGCGGGCCATTCGGAAAAAAAATTCAAACGGAAAATAAAGCCAGTCTTCCAGAGCCGTTTCGGTTGTCAACGGAAAAACATCGGGTTCGCATACGAAAAGTCGCCGGGAAATTAAACCACTCCATTATATGGAAATAACGAAATATTTTCCTCGATAAAAATTGATCATCAAACGAAAAGGCTGAGGCAAAACAAGAAATTTCAATAGAATTACAACCATTAATATTGGCAACAAGTGCGAGATTCCAAGGGAATCACAATAGTTTCAATAGTTTCAAAAGCAGAGTGTGTGTTTGTGTGCTAGTGAGTGTAAGTGATCGCCCAGTTAGCTTGGCACTGGTTTTGTTTTTAGCCGCGTTTGTTGCTATTTTTTACGAGCATATACGAGTATCTCTCCGCCCCCGCGCGATCTTTTTGCGTTATCTGTATATTTTTTTGCACGCGAAAAAAGCAGGCAGACAGACAACGCGGGTCAAAGCACAACAACAACAAAATAAATAAATAAATAAGTAAATCTACGAAATCGGTTACAAAGCCTGGCCAAAGTCTGGCTTTTTCCTAGTGAGATGGGGCAAGGAGGAGCGCCGGCCACGCTTCACTAGGCACCAGGCAGTCCACCCCCTCTGAAGCCAGCACCCCCTCGAAAAAAATATATATATATATTCGCTGAGAGAAATAAACAAACAAATCTGCCGCGTTTTGCGAATCCCCCGCGCTCGTGTGTGTTTGTACAGTTGGTGAGGAAAATAAGCAAAGAAAACCGCATCCGATCTGGGATTATCATCATGAGGATAACGCGAGCAACTCCATCGGTGGTGCTGATCCTCGTCGTCTTGGCGGCCACAGCAGCCGCCAATGCCACATCGGTCAGCAAGTCGGGCTACGCGGATGATGGCTCCGCAGTAATGAAAGGTAAGCGTTTTTTCTGGTAACACAAACTGCCAACTGGCAGAAAGTAAATCGGAATATATATATCTCATATATCGGGGAGAGAGATTTTTTATATATGCACATATCTCATATATCGAAGAAACAGAGATATTTTAAATGGAATTTTAAATTAACTCGAACGGTGTAACTGGAGACTTTTTAAATTTTAGCTTTAAGAATTTTTGCGAATTTTTTTTTATGAGTTGTGGGGAGAAGAAATGTGTAAAAAGAATTATTTTCTTTATTTAACAATAACAAATAAACACAATAACTTTAAAAACAATAAAGTAAACCAGGGAGTCTTAATTTATTAACACAAGAGTAGAATTTATTTGGAAAGAATAGCTCTTAATATTTTAATATATAAGCAAGAGATAGGCATAGTATTTATTCTTTTTAATTAAAAGTTCCTAAGCTGAACTTAAGGTCACAAAAGTACTGATTAAATACATATTAAAATAGGGATGAATATATATATGTAAAATTCAAAGTATTCTATAATGAAACAAGTTTACTATAGGCTTGTATAATGGCATTCCATTAGCAGGCACTTGCCTTAAATTTCCATGAATTTTTCTATTAAACTAAACAATGTTTTTTCCCAAGAAATATAAAATATAATTTATTTGCCAGATTGATTTGCATACCAAACTGTAATTTTTTAATTAGAACTACAAATCTTAGCAGTGAAGATAGCATATTTCAGATTATTTTGCAGGCTCAGAGAAATTCGCTTTAAAGAGTTATCTGGGTTTATCTGAGTTTTCATTAAATGACAAACAACTGTGCCAAGTTCTACATATCTGCCTGAGATACTTGTATCTCCTCCAGCTACAGATACTACTTACTATATATACTCTACCAACAAGGTGCTGGATGGATGCCTTGGCATCATTCATGGCTGCTGAGTAACAAAAGGTGCTCCAGACAAAGATTGCCGGGGGTGGCAGTGATAAAAGGGATTCGATTCATTGGGTTCCCGTTGCCATTCCCGGGGAGGAAGTTGAGTTGCACACCAGCTATCTGTGTATCTCTCCGATCCCTCCGCTTATCGTGCATCTGTTCGGCCTCAGTCTGAGATACATCTTCAGATTCATCTTCTTCTTCTCCCCCGGTGCCTGGGTTCGTTCTGGTTTTAGGGAACAACAACAGGTTTCCCGGCCAGCGTGATTTCCCATGAGCAGTGCAAACACACACACAAAGACAGTCAGAGGCATAGGTGTACCTTTTCTGGCTTTCTGCCTACCTGTTGGAGCAGAGTTACCTGGCCGATTTGCCAGGTAGCGCGGCCAGTGGGCCCATTAAGCATCTCGAAATATGAATGAAGTACAGATACACAGATACTCGGATACACGGATACGGGGATTGTCTCGTTAAAAAGGACAACAACATTTGGGCAGCAACGATGCACCACTGTCGCAGGTGAGGGGGTTTTAAAAACCTTTAAAAATGGAAAAATAAATGAATTTAAATATAGCTTTTAATGTCCTTAATACTTTACTTAAACAAATTCTTAAAAATCTCTTAAGAAGATACTTTTGCTTTGATGTAAATTAAATTAAATTAAAAGTCTAAAAGCATTACATTTAAATTTTAATTTGTAAACACACACTTTACGAAATATTCCCCCTCACTTCCCGTCTTGGAACCGCCCCTGATCCTCCTCGGTCTTGGTTGCGAAAAACCAGTTTTCCTCTTAGTATTTTTTACGTCTTTCTTGCAAAAACAAAACCCACATGCATGTCAGGTCTCCCCCCTCGGCGACCGACTTATTGCTGGTTTTGTGTTTTGTTTTTGCCCAGACTTCCTACCACCTGCTCCCCTCTCTTCCGTCTCTCTCTCTCACTCTTTGTCTCTGTTTTTTTCGCCAACTCTGTACGCATCTGAACCGTGAGATTTTATTTCATGCAAAAAAGCAAAAACCCAAACCCAAACCCAAACCCAAAGCAGCAAAAGGCAAAGAGACTGAAAAAAAGTAGAAGTACTATACTCGCTGCGCATGCGCACCACCGAGCCAAGAGAGAGGGAGAGACAGAGATACAGATAGAAAGAGAGACAAAGAGTCGACCTGTGCAGGTGTTTCGTTCAAACTTGAGCACATTGCACGCTGCTGACTGGAACAAGGAAACCAGCTTATAAATTATAAGTTCGGCTCTCAGAAGTTGCAGCCTTCTTGCCAAATCGGTGGCTGTTTAGCTGCCCTCCCTAATGGGTATATTACCAGGGTTCAGGGGTTCGATTATAATGAATTTTTATAGCTATAACTGAAAAGGGATGAAATTAATTTAATAAATTTAGATTTTAAATGAAGAATTTACTGAAATACATATAATTCAAATAATGGTACAAAAATAATAAGTAAATAGACATTTAAAAATTCTATAGAAATTATGTTAATAGTTTATTGTTAATAAAAATATAAACTTGTCAGAGTTAGGGCTAGTTCAACCTTCAAACCTAACAATAATTTCGTTCCTAGGTCAACATTTGTATATTTTAAATACCAATTAAATATTATATTACAACCATAACTGATTTAAAACTCAACCTTTAATCATTTTCACAAGACCAATGCATTTTTTCGTTTGTTTTTATGATTCACTCATTTTTATTACCTTTGCTGATAGTAATAGTTGTTAAGTCAACCTGACTGGCCCAGAGTATAGCCACCTTCGGTCTTGGGAATACAACTTCTTGACTAGTGGCTCCCATTCCTGTGGGAATTGTGCAATGCCAAATGTAGCTGGCGATATATATTAACATAAATAATGATCCTGTAAGATTCATTTGGGGGCTGTAAACTTGAACATATTATGGCCGCGATACCGATCACTGGACATGGCCAGCAGAGAGTGGTTCACTTTAAATTGATAATTGCCTTTACTTCGCCGAACTGAACTGGTCGGTCGTCTGGTGATATTGAAAATATATTTTTGGAAGTGCACAAAACACCTTTTGCATTGGGTTGACGTTGACTCACCGGAACACTGCTTATCGCCTTGATAAGGCAGAATAGTAATTAAAAAAAAAATAATTACTAACCGGGCACAGCTGAGATTATAATGGAAAATAGGGGGAAGGTAATGGGGGAAGTAGCAAAAAGTTGGAAATTGGGAACTACCTTAGCTAGCTTGAAAGGGATTTTATATATTTAAAATAAAGAAAATAATTTTGTAATTTTAGATTATTTTTAAATTAAAATCAAGCCAAATAATATTATACTTTTCCTTTTTATTTTTATTGTATTCTAAGCTTTATTATGCCTTCAAAAAACCACCATAACCTTTGTTACTTTTGAAATAAATAATACTAAAAGGTATATTTCTTTAAAATAAAATGCTAATCAAGGGATATCTTCAAGTAATTCCCTGTACTTAGCTGAGATTATAATTTTCAAGCGGCGTCATGGCAATAGGGATTTACTCCAGAAACTCTCAGAAAAACAAGAGCATTAGGCGGAGGACTCTTAAGGGTCCTTCCAGCGAAACTGGAACCGGCTAAGTGGACAGTCGAGGATCGCGACATTTCCATTGTCGGGGCCGAGTCGAGTCGAGTGTCTGGCAGGGCCTTAAAAAAACATATTATATCTCAGACTGTCGTATAGGAACCGGCTGCTTGGCTGCTTGGCTGGCAGGTAAGGAGCCTTGCTCGGCTCGCCCACGTCTCAGGTTCGTACTTTGCTTTCTCCTCTGCTCGGGAGAAAGTATCCGATTTCATAAAGGACATAAGGACCTGGCATATTTCATATGATGCATATGCATCGTACATATGCGCAGGAAAGTTCCCATGTCCTTTTAGCTGGAAAATGGAAAACCACTTGAGTGCTGCATGCGCCTGCCGCATGTCTTTAATTACGAGCAGAGCCCACTCGAGAGCCACCAGCAGTTCTTTTCAGCCTTCTAAATTTCCCATTGTATCTGTAGAGCATGCTACACTGTATCTTTGAGATACTTTTCTGCCCTTTGTTTTATTTTTGGGGGAACTCTCGGTACACAGATTCTCACGTATTCTGCCAGAGAGTGGGGGACGGGGTGGGGGCCTTGTAATCATAAATAATAATCAATTTCCTGTGTCCAAAATGTTTCCCATCGCTCCACAAGTTTTCCATTTCCATTTCCATTTTTCCAGCTGCAACTGCAGGCAAGTTTTCCTTGGGGTTTCTTTTTTTCGGGTGAGAAAATTGAAATAAAATCTGACAGCACAATGCGAGCCAGACTGTTGTTGGGGCTGATTGTTTAAAATTTATTTATTGTTTGTCGTTTTGTGTGTTCTTTTCTGTTCCTTGGCTTGGCTTTGTTTCGTTTTCAGTTTTGTTTGATTTGTTGAACATTTGTGCACATTTGTTTGCCTCATTTGCATGTGGAATCCCCATGCCGCCAATGGGGAGCGTTCTCCGCCATTTCGAGAGATTCCGCCTCGGTTTCCGTGGAACTTCGGCTCTGCATCGCATCTCGTGTGGCGTTCGCTCGGCCACGGAGGTTAAGTGTTGGCCCAATCAACGCCAGCGCCAGTCTGCCGCAGCCTCACTGGGTTGCCCCTGACGCATGCGTTCGAGTATATCCATAGATTGTGGGGGTATATGGGTTGCACTTCTATTTTATAAGAAATAAATGATGCCTTTGCTCAAAGAACTAGCTTAAATATGAGTTATTCATTGATTTGATTTTTAAATCATTATTAAATTTTCCTTGTAGTACTTAGGGTATTTTCCTCTTCTATATCCCCAACTTGTACTCAATTTCTTTATTATCATAGGGTACTTTCCCCTCCTCACTCTTGGCTGTCCTTTGCCTTGGCTCTGTTTTGTTTATGACTTGGCCAAAAATAAGAGAGAAACAGATTGCACAGTCGCTGGCAGCTGTTGTGGATGGAGATGTCTCGAGATGAGTTGGAGGATGGCATACGATCCCTTACCCTTTTGCCACATTGTGTGTGTGTTATGGATCAAGAGATAAACAGCCTGAGAGCCACAAAGATACTGCAATTAGTGAAGGGGGCACTTGCCACATCAGAGATGGTAAGAGTGTGGGTGGTGCTGCACCACCATATGTCACTTTTGTGTAAGCCGAGACTGGGCATCGGATTACCACAAAGCTGTAGTTTTGCCACTCGATCAGTTCTGCTCCTTCTACTTCTCCTTCTCATATATTTTTATTATTTTTTAAAAGTTATTTTTGGGGGACTCCTTCCCTTAAATCCAAGCCGGACGAGCTGTTGTTTGCTTGGCTCTGGGCCGGAAAACGCCCAAGAGCATAATAAGTTGGGATTTCAGCACAGTCCCTGGCATGAGTGTAAGGTCAACGGCGTTGACAGTGATCTTGCATAATTACAGAGGCCAAGAAAGCAAAAGGTAGATAGACACACCCCTTCCAGTCTATTCTTTATTCAGTTTCGTTCTGTATTTTTTGTTGTATTTTTTTTATATATTTTTTTTTTATATTTTTTCTGCTGCTGCCAGAGAGCGAGAGTTAACCCCTTGATGGCCGCGGGGTCATTGGCGGACGCATGTGAATCATTGACAGTTTTTATGAAGCGCCGCATGCATCACTCAGCGAGATCTCAAGAAGTGCCCGCTGTCTCTGCATGTCTCTCAATGTCTATGCGATGGGTGTGTGGTTGTTGCTAGTTAAGCACTGAAAGAAATTCTATATATTATGTATATTTCTTGATGTTATCTAGGCTTTTAACTTATCTTTTATTCATTTACCTTATCGCCTTGATAAGGCCAAGCATGTCTCATAGAGCTTAATGTAATTTCATTAATTTGTGACATTTATAAATGATTTACTCAGGTATTTTCTTACCTTTTCTATTTCATATATATTTTATATTCTATATATTTCTTTTATTATATTTCTTTTCCCTTTTTTTCTGTGCCAATTTAAACACACTCTCCCTTGAAGAGACGACCGACCGCACCCCACTTGCCTTTCAAAATCATTTCAAATTCAATCGAAAATGCTGAGAGGCAGCAGGCCTGTTGAGAAATATTAAAGTCAAAGCAGCAGCAGCAGCGATGACGAAAGTTTTCATATCAGAGAAAACCAAGCCGCGGGATCGCACTGAAGTAGCATCAAGCATTGAGAAAAAATTGGAATGTTTATGCCGAGCCGAAGTCGAAAGCGTTTGCGTTAATTAAAAACAATTAAAGTGGCTACATTCGGGCGGGTGCCGCCGAGGGGTGGCCAGCATCGGGGTCGCCACTGATGCTGGACTTGGGAATGGAAACCAACCATATATATACTTTATACTATTCATACATATATATATGTCACGCACATCCAGATCGAGTTCGAGATCGAGCCGAAAAAATAAAGGTTTTGCAGCTCGGCGAATGTGGGTCGGGTTAGGGCGACCTCTCTTACTCTCCCTTCTGCACTTCTTTTTCCCCCTTCAACGATCCGCTTGGCTTTCCATAAAAATTGTATAATATTAATTGCGGTTAATTGGGATTAACAGCTGCGCCAAAATGTTTGCCGCTCTCGATGCACTTGGCTCTGTTCGGTGGGGTTCGGTTGGGATCAGTTCCCTGGAATGCCCGAAGGGGGAAATACACTTGAAAAAAGTCATAAGCAGGGGCAGCAATTAGCTGAAATTTGTGGCAATTAAAAGTAACTAAATTTAAAGGGATTTTGGTATGCTAAACTTGTAAAAATAAGATCTTTGACTTGATTCTAAAAGAGTTCTTAGGCGTCGTATGTACTCCTTGGCATATTGCTAGTAAATTTAATAAGAAATCTACTCTGTAACTTAATTTGTATAAAAAAAATATTCAATTAAAATGAAGTTGAACCTACAAATTATATTTTAAAAGACTTGGCTCTAAATATACATTTCTTAGCACCTTTAAAACCTTTCAAATTCCCCCAAAAAACCTTCTTTTCCTCTAGAAAATGGATTCGAAGAGCAAGATAACTAATACTAAAAAACAGTGCCCTCTTTCACCTTTAAGCATTAATAACTTTTTTACAATAAGCTGACTCTTCTTTTTGTTCTGGACTTAAAGAAAAAAGGGCAAACGACAACGGAAACCCGACCTGGCCCAAAAAATGATTTATGTCCGAACGGGTTTTCACATCTCGCCACCTCTCCAAGTTCTCCCCCAGCCAGAGCATCTATGGAGCCGGTTTCCACTTCCTGGCCAAAGTGATGACAAAACTTTCAGAATGTCCACTGGCCATAGGCCATGCCTCCTCATGCTCCCTACTTTTCCAGTACCAATCCGCCCAATAGACCGCCCCATCCGGCGCTGGCCATCCGGTGACGATCGACTGGTTTTTTTTTGTTAGAGTCTCCGCACAGGATTGCCGGGCCATAATTGATGTGTGTGGTGTGTGTGTGTGGAAAAATCACTAAGGAAAATCGTTATGCTCCGCATCCGAGGCGATTTTCCTGCCTGGAATTTCCGCTCTTGTTGACGGCGCGCTAATTACGCTGATGGAACAGCGTCAGGCTGGGCCCAGACCAGACCCTCTCAGTGACTCTCTTTGTAGAGTGTGTGGTAGTGGCTCAGTACCTGTTTTTAGCCATCATCAGATTGGCCGCATAGATTGCACACAACCGGGCTTACACACCGCACACACATATCACACATACGCCATGCCAGTAATTGCCAGAATGTTGCAGCGGAAGTAATTTGAGGTTGATGATGATGCTGCAAGCGGCAGGCTGCTAGCTGCTAGCGGCTGTCTTGTGTCATGGGGGTTAATAGGCGCACTCAGGGGTTAATGGCTATCCTATGCACTCGCGACTGGAGTGTGGGGCCACATCAGTAGTTTTCCCCGAATTCACTTGGCACTCTAGGCACCCAAAAGATAGGCACGGCAAGAAAAGATGATCTTACAGATGCACTTGCAGATAGAAACATTAGAAAACTAATGTTTGTCATTAAGAAGGAAACATCTCAAAGGTAAAGGGGTTTATCTTTAATTCTCTTAAATGAACATTAATATTTTAAATATTTTTTTAGAAAATACACAAATCTTTCTAAGGAAATATCTTAAATATAGCAACAAAGTTACATCTTATTACCATCAACATTCCATTACTACTATTACCTTCTTCTTTTGTATTTTTAGTTTAACTTTAAAGTGCTTATCATGGCCTCTAAAGTTTCTTAACAAAATGCCATCATTACCAATCCATATAACCATTTTTTTTCCGTGCAGAGATTGCTACATGTCCAAAGCCAAACCCCGCTTGCATACGAAATGAAGAAACACTTGAGAAATAAAGAAATTTGTAAGAAGAAAGAGATGGGGACAGAGCGGCGTAGAAAGAGACGGACAAAAACGCCATTCAAATATGAAAACTGCATTTTCAATTTCCCAAAATGCCGTTCTCCGCGCAGATAAGCAGGGGGTTAAGGGGTCGGCTCTTTCTCTCTGTTTTGTCTCCCAAGCATGTGAGAAATGATGGCATCTCCATCTCCTCCAAGTGGCCAAGTCTCGGCGACATTTCAAAAGATATATTCAAATGGGTTCCGTCTGGTCTGGGGTCTTGGAAAAGCGATTAGTGTGTCAGATTATGAGGAACACTCCCAGTTCCAGAATATATACAATCGAAAGCCAGTCTTCGAATGTCACAAACCGAACACTGAATGAACAGTGAGCACCGAACACTGAACACTGAAAACTGAACATGAATCCAATAACAAACATTGGCAATTGCACAAAGTCCAAGCCCGAGGGAGTGGCTGCATCATCATATGAATTTACTATATATATACTCGTACGTATTGGATCGGTAATGAACATGTACGCACGAACCATAGTGTTGTCGAAGGGTGTTTTCGAATATTTAAAAGCTAAATGTGAGGTTTGCTACAATGAGATTGAGTATGTTAAGTGTTGAAAATTTATTTAATTGTTAAATGCTGTTAGTGTGTGTTCTTTTTTGGGGTTTAGGAAATGTGAGGTCCCTTTTTGTGGAAAAACAAATATAATGAAAACGTTAATCTAAAAGGGTAAAATATCTATAGTTCTTTTATAATAAAATAAATATATATGTATAGGTACTACAAAATCCTCAAAAGTTATAAAAATGCCTTTAAAAATGTGGCGAAAAATATGCTAAGCAATTTTTACATTGTAAAAAGAACAAATTTTAACAAAATTAAGTTGCAAATAAATGTGAATTCCAAACTTGTAGACACATTTTCAAATGGTTTTAAAAACCCTTTTGATTTCTGAAGCCTCTTCATAATATATAATATTTTAATAACATTTTGTGTGTCAGGACACTTATTATCTTAACTCCTTTTTTTGTTAAGATTCTAAAAGGTTAAGCCAAATATTTAGGTTTATTTTCCTTTGATAAAGATTTCTAACGTAAAGAATTATTTAATAAAAAAAGGGGAAATGTATTTAAATATAAGGAAATGGCAGCTCCAAAAATGTATAGAAACTACCCGCTCTATTCATTCCCCCTAAATATCACTAAAACCCTATAAAAACTATCTAAAAAATATCTGATTTGACAACACTCCCAAGGCAACATGAGTGTGTTTCGGCCTATGCGCCAGCAGCAGCCAGCCAGCCAGCCAATACTTTACTCAATAAAAATACAATTGGGATATTGTCATGTCGATCACGTAGCAACAACGACAACGTGTTCTGTAAAGATTTGGATGCCAAGTCTTGTGCCGAGGACTTACTTTACCTACCATTACCATTAGCCATTGGGGTAAAGCCGAACCAAAAACTGAACTATCTTGAGGCAAAGCGTATCTCCCCGGCGTTCACCTCCGGCGACCCTAAGTTGTTGACTTGTGCTGATTGCAGCTTTAAAATCACCTCGACGACGAC